>JASVEL010006019.1:0-11780 GCA_032618575.1 Nicotiana noctiflora
CTTAGAGCATATATTAACTCACATTTCCTTTTCGATCGTTTCAATTGTAATTACAATTCATTTGATAACCCTTTTAGTCGATGAAATCGTAAAACTATACGATTCAGCAGAAAAGGGCATAATAGTTACTTTTTTCTCTATAACAGGATTATTAGTTACTCGTTGGATTTCTTCTGGACATTTCCCACTAAGCGATTTATATGAATCATTAATTTTCCTTTCATGGAGTTTCTCCCTTATTCATATAATTCCGTATTTCAAAAAAATGTTTTAATTTTAAGTAAAATAACTGGCCCTAGTGCTATTTTTACCCAAGGCTTTGCTACGTCAGGTATTTTAACTGAAATACACCAATCTGTAATATTAGTACCTGCTCTTCAATCCGAGTGGTTAATAATGCACGTAAGTATGATGATATTGGGCTATGCAGCTCTTTTATGTGGATCATTATTATCAGTAGCACTTCTAGTGATTACATTTCGAAAAAACAGACAGCTTTTTTATAAGAGCAATGGTTTTTTAAACGAGTCATTTTTCTTGGGTGAAAATGTTTTACAAAATACTTCTTTTTTTCTGCTAAAAATTATTACAGGTCCCAATTGATTCAACAATTGGATTATTGGAGTTATCGGGTTATTAGTTTAGGATTTACTTTTTTAACCATAGGAATCCTTTCGGGAGCGGTATGGGCTAATGAAGCGTGGGGGTCGTATTGGAATTGGGACCCAAAAGAAACTTGGGCATTTATTACTTGGATCGTATTTGCAATTTATTTACATACTCGAACAAATAGAAATTTGCGGGGTGCAAATTCTGCAATTGTAGCGTCTATAGGCTTTCTTATAATTTGGATATGCTATTTTGGGGTCAATCTTTTAGGAATAGGGTTACATAGTTATGGTTCTTTTCCATCAACATTTAATTGAATTCAAGACAAGTTATTACAAATACAAGAGCGGGCGGCGCATTGTATGAACCAGCGTGTGGACCGTGTGAATCAAATATTGTATTGATGATTCACACGGTTTTCTACCATATGTAGTTCAATTTCATTGTTTTTACTTAACTTAAGAGTTAAGAGAAGAAAAAAAGTCTTCTTTTTTCATTGTCCAAGAATGTTTTTCAAAACAAACATAGGTTTTTTTATTTCAGTCATCCAAATTATCTATAAAAAAATTAGATAGAATAACTTCGACCTTGTCAACTGCTAATGAAAGAACGAAATCGGGGTATATACCAATACCTATTACGGGTAAAAAGATGGAGATCGAAAGAAATAACTCTCGCGGTCCAGAATCAAAAAAGAATCCTTCGGGGCATTAAATAGCTTGTATCCATAGAACATCTGGCGTGACATAGATAATGAATAAATAGGAGTTAATATCATTCCAATTGCCATTACAAAAGTAATTAGTATTTTTGGAATTAAAAGATATTTTTGGCCGGTAATTATTCCAAAAAATACTATCAATTCGGCAACAAAACCACTCATACCTGGTAATGCAAGGAAGCCATCGAAAAGCTACTGAACATCGTGAACATTTTTGGCATTGGAATAGCTATTCCGCCCATTTCGTCAAGATAAACAAGGCGGATTCTATCATAAGTCGTTCCCGCCAAGAAAAAAAGTGCAGCACCAATAAATCCATGAGATATTATTTGTAAAAGGGCTCCATTAAGTCCCGTATCGGTTAGAGAACTAATTCCTATAATTATGAAACCCATATGAGAGACAGAGGAATAGGCTATTCTTTTTTTAAATTCCGTTGGCCAAGAGATGTTGAAGCTGCATAGATTATTTGTATTGTACCTATTATCATCAACCAAGGAGAAAGTATAGAATGGGCATGAGGTAATAATTCCATATTGATTCGAATTAATCCATACGCTCCCATTTTTAATAAAATTCCGGCTAGAAGCATACAAGTACTGTAATGTGCTTCTCCATGGGTATCTGGTAACCATGTGTGTAGGGGAATAATGGGCGATTTGACAGCAAAAGCAATAAAAAATCCAATATAGAATATTATTTCTAAAACCACAGGATATGACTGATTAACTGATGTTTCGAAATTTAATGTTGGTTCATTAGAACCATATAAAGCAAGACCCAAAACTCCCATTAAGAGAAAAACAGAACCCCCCGCCGTGTACAAAATAAATTTTGTAGATGAGTACAGACGTTTCTTTCCTCCCCACATGCATAGAAGTAGATAAACAGGAATTAATTCTAACTCCCACATGATGAAAAAAAGTAAAAGGTCCCGAGACGAAAATGATCCAATTTGACCACTGTACATTGCTAACATGAGAAAATGGAATAATCGAGAATCTCGAGTAACTGGCCAAGCCGCTAAAGTAGCTAAAGTAGTGATAAATCCTGTTAATAAAATGGGTCCTATAGAAAGTCCATCTATTCCTAATCTCCAATGGAAATCAAAAAATTGATCCATTTATAATCCTCCACTAGTTGGATTAATGGATCATCCGATTGGAAATGATAACAAAATGCATAAGTCGTTAGAAGGAGTTCTAAAATACATATACATATTGTATACCACCTAATTACCCTATTTCCTTTATGGGAAGAAAGAAAATTAAGGAACCCGCAAATATTGGAAAAACTACAATTATTGTTAACCAAGGAAAATAATTCGTAGTAAAGACAAGATACACTTGGACCATAAAAACCCGTGCTCAAAATATTGTGATTTTCGAGCACAGGTTTGTCGGTAAAAAAATTAAATGGATTCAAGTAGAGTTTTCTCGAACGTATCAATAAGCTAGACCCATACTGCGAGTTGTTTCATGCCATAAATAAACTCGGACACTCAAGAAATCTGTTGGACAGGCGGATTCACATCTCTTACAACCAACACAGTCCTCTGTTCGTGGAGCAGAAGCAATTTGTTTAGCCTTACAACCGTCCCAAGGTATCATTTCTAATACATCGGTGGGGCAGGCTCGGACACATTGAGTACATCCTATACACGTATCATAAATCTTTACTGAATGTGACATTGGGTCTATACGTTTTTGAATGTTCGAAATTTTCGATCTAGTAAACTTAGAAACGAATCATATAATGATATATTTATATACCAGATGAATCAATGAGTTATCATAATTTTCTAATCAAAACCCCCTTCTGGATTGGTTTATGAGATATGAGAGAGGGCCAAAATACTTTGATTTCTTATGTTTTGCAAACAAGATCACACCTTACATAGCAAACATGCTAATTAAAATCGATTTATCAATATTAGAATCTAGATGATTAATACTAATTATTCAACAAATTTGATTGGTTGATACGAGTTGATTTTCTGTTACGGTAAATTGATGAAACAATAGCCAGTCCAATGGCTGCTTCAGCGGCTGCAATAGCTATAACAAAAATTGAGAAAATGTCTCCTTTAATTGACGATTATCAAAAAATCAGAAAATGTTACAAAATTTATATTAACCGCATTCAATATAAGTTCAAGACACATAAGGGCTCTAACCATATTTCGACTTGTGATCAATCCATAGATCCCGATCGAAAATAAATAGGCACTCAAAACAAGTACATGTTCGAGAATCATTAAACAACTCCTTATCAATCTCGACTCCTTTCAATATGAACAACAATTCAACCGATTTAATTGACTAGTATATAACAAGTATGGAACAAAGAAATATATTGGTACTAGATTGACCTAAAGTCTTTCTATTTATACAACAGGAATTCAAATAGAATTGAAGGAAAATGAATGTGATAAGACAGAACAAAATTTTATTTGAATTCCAAGTTTTAATAGAACTTTTTTATTGACGAGCTACAGCAATTGCACCTATTAAAGCAACTAAAAGGATTATTGAAATCAGTTCAAATGGAAGAAAAAATCTGTTGATAAATGAATTCCAATTTGTTGACTATTACTTATAAAATCTTGCTCTATAATCTGGTTTGATCTTGTAGTCCAAATAATCCCGTACCATGACGTATCTGAAATAGTAGTAATTAGTGAAATAAAAAGACTTATACAAACCATCGAAGTAATTCCATCTCCCACGGTCCAAAGATGAAAATCTTTGTAATATTCTGAACCATTCATGAACATCACAGCAAAAATGATTAAAACATTTATAGCTCCTACGTAAATAAGTAGCTGCGCAGCAGCTACAAAATAGGAGTTAGATAGAATATAGAATAACGATGTACAAACAAGAACCAATCCCAAGGAAAAGGCAGAATAAATTGGATTGGGAAGTAATACCACTCCTAGACCCCCTAATATAAGACCCGACCCTAGAAAGACTAAAAGAAAATCATGTATTGGTTCAGATAAATCCATTTTTTATAAAAAATCAAAAACGAAGAATTTCATGACTTTATTGACCTGACCAGGAAAAAAGAAGTTTTTCAATTTTTTATGATACTTCTAAATTGTTAATTGAATGAGATTGTAATGGGTATGAATTGACGTAGATGCTTTTATTTTATTGGACCACTATCAATTCTTTATTCGTCGAACGAGTAGTTTAAACCTATCGATTTTGGATATCATTTATCTACTTTGAAACCATTACTATTATTATAACTATAATATAGAAATCCGTTTTGTTTTCAATCTAAATTAAGCTAGGAGTCTCATTAACCAACCACTAGTTTGAATTGAACAAGCAAAAATATCATTCTTTTAGATCCGAACTAAGCCTTCGTAATTCGGAATTTTTTTCGAATTTAGGGTTTATTCATTTTTTATTTGAGGTAAATTCGAAATTGTTCGAATTGTGTAATCATCAATTACTGACATTGGTAAGCGACCCAAAGCGATTTGATTATAATTCAATTCGTGACGATCATAAGTAGAAAGTTCATATTCTTCGGTCATTGATAAACAATTTGTTGGACAATACTCAACGCAATTACCACAAAATATACAGATTCCAAAATCAATACTGTAATTAAGCAATCGTTTCTTTCGAATATCAGTTTCCAACTTCCAATCAACAACGGGTAAATCTATAGGACATACACGCACACATACTTCACAAGCAATGCATTTATCAAATTCAAAGTGGATTCGGCCTCGGAAACGTTCCGATGTGATCAATTTTTCGTAGGGGTATTGAATAGTTACAGGTAAACGATTTGCGTGGGACAGGGTAATCATGAAACCTTGGCCGATGTATCTGGCGGCTCGTATTGTTTGTTGACCATAATTTATGAATTCAGTTATCATAGGGAGCATATTTAGAATATCTATAAAAAAGATTTTATGCTTGTTTCTTTCTCTTGTTTGAGACAAGTCGTGAATCTAGAATATTGTAGTCTTTTACAGTGAAAGAAGTTGAGACGAGGTTGTCAATAATAGATTACCTAGAGAAATAGGTAAAAGAAATTTCCACCCAAGATTTAATAGTTGGTCCATTCTCAGCCTCGGTAAAGTCCATCTTGTTGCAATAGGAATGAACAAAAACAAATAAGTTTTGGCTAATGTGATAAAGATACCAATTAGTGTTCCAAAGACTTTACCCCTTTTATTTATGCCAAATAGCTCAGGAACAAATATGTACGGAATAGAAAGATTCCAACCTCCCAAGTAAAGAACTGTTACAAATAATGAAGAAACTAGTAGATTCAGATATGAAGCAATGTAAAATAAACCAAATTTGATACCTGAATATTCGGTTTGATACCCTGCTACTAATTCTTCTTCTGCTTCTGGTAAATCAAAAGGTAATCTTTCACACTCCGCTAGAGAAGAAATTAGAAAAACGATAAACCCGATGGGTTGACGCCACAAATTCCACCCCCAAAAGCCATATTTTGACTGCGCTTCCACTATATCAACTGTACTTAAACTGTTAGATAATCATAGTCGATGATAACATCACTGTGCCCATCGCTATTACAGAACCGTACGTGAGATTTTCACCTCATACGGCTCCTCAGAGGTCACAAATAAATCTAAGGACCCTTTCCTATTCTTTATCTTGATATGTTTGTCAGATAGAGTAAAAATCTATCCTAAGGTCCCAAATTAGACCAATGGAATTCTGTCTGCTATATTTAAAACTAATAAATACGGGCTTCTGAATTGATCTCATCTTTTAAGAATTTTAATTTTTCTTTGTTGATAATAACCTTATCATTAAATAAAATGCGCTTTATAGCAATATCACATATACATTTCAACCTCGAATTTTCAATTACGAAAAAAATTAGAGAGTCCATTAGTTCATGAATCATGACAAAAAATTTCTCTCTCGAAATAGAAATCAAAATGGAATTATAGGAAAGAAAGAATAAAAACAAAAAAAGAAAAAAGTAAGAAAAAAAAGACATCCCCCCTTTTTTCTTTTGCAATTAGATTCTTTTCTTTCTATTTCTATTTTATTTCATTCCTATTCTCCTTTCTCAGAAAAAGGGCCTTTAACCAAAGTAAAAGATTACTTCGTTCTTGATAGTTATTTACTTACTCAGTGGATAGGAACATACTCTGGATCAGAATCATGGGGAGTACTTCTTGATCATTTCTACGAACGTAAAGCCCCAATTTGAATTCCTTTTATGTACAGAAATATCCTCTTGGATAACTTACATAATCTCAATTACTAATCCTTTGTGTATCTTGGTCTTCCTAACCATCCACTCATTTTTGCTTTCAACCTCCCGTTGTGGAAATCCATCTATGGTAATAGACAGTAAAAACTCCATCCAGTTGATCTTTTGAACCCGCTTCAAGCTATCATGACAATTCACCAATCTTGGGGTAAACAATATCTATTGCTTATGTTTACTTTTTTCACCATTTGATTCTTGTACATAGGAAATGAGACTCAACCTTTTTACTGCAAATTTACAAGCCGTTTTCTTTCACTCATATAACTATCTGGTTTAGTTCATCAACCCAAATGCTGAATAAAAATGAAAATATATATATTCAATCAAATCTTTTTACCTTTGTTTCTAGAAAGAAAAGAATTTGGAGAAATTTTAGGTCTCACCGAATCACACGTAGAGATATTGATAACACACATAGAGCTAATGGTATTTCATAACTAATTGATTGAGCAGCTGCCCGTAGACCACCTAAAAAGGAATATTTATTATTTGATCCATATCCCGACATAAGAAGTCCAACGGGAGCAATACTTGAAATGGCAATCCAGAAAAAAACACCAATACTAAGATCGGCTAGAACAAGGTGATCACCAAAAGGAATTACTGAATAACTTAGAAAGATGGATATTACTGCTATGGATGGTCCGATACTGAATAAACGAGTATCTCCTGTAGATGGAATAAGGTTCTCTTTCAAAAGTAGTTTTGTCCCATCTGCTAGAGCTTGAAGAATTCCTAAAGGGCCAGCATATTCAGGTCCGATACGTTGTTGTATTCCTGCAGATATTTCTCTTTCTAACCAAACAATTACTAGTACACCTATTGTGATTCCTAATACAAGAGTCAAAATAGGGAAAAGCATCCATATGATCCCATAGACTTCTTTTAAGGATTCCAATTTGGAAAAAGAATTGATAGTTTCTATTTCTGTTGTATCAATTATCATTTCAACGATCAACTTCTCCCATAATGATATCTATGCTACCTAGTATTGTCATAATATCAGCCAATTTCATTCTTTTAACTAACTGAGGAAGAATTTGCAAATTGATAAAACCTGGTGGGCGAATTTTCCATCTCCAAGGAAAAACGCTCTGATCTCCTATGAGAAAAATTCCCAATTCTCCTTTTGGGGCTTCAACTCTCACATAAAGTTCTTGTTTCGACAATTCAAAAGTTGGAGAAGGTTTTTTACTAATAAACCGATATTCAAAATCATTCCATTCAGGATCTTTTAATCTGTCAAAACGTCGGATTTCTAAATTTTCGTAAGGCCCTCCTGGAATTCCTTCCAGAGCCTGTTGAATAATCTTTATGGATTCTGTCATTTCACCGATTCGTACTAAATAACGAGCTAATGAATCCCCTTCCCGTTGCCATTGAACCTGCCAATCAAATTCGTCGTAAGACTCATAATGATCAACTTTACGAAGATCCCATTCTATTCCGGAAGCTCGTAGCATTGGTCCCGATAAACCCCAATTTAATGCTTCGTCTCCCCCAATAATGCCTACGCCTTCAACTCGTTCTAAAAAAATAGGATTCCGGGTAATAAGTTTTTGATACTCAGCAACCCCTGTTAAAAAATAATCGCAAAAATCCAAACATTTATCTATCCAGCCATAGGGTAGATCGGCAGCCACTCCCCCGATACGAAAATAATTATGCATCATTCGCATACCGGTGGCAGCTTCGAAGAGGTCATATATCAATTCTCTTTCTCGAAAAATATAGAAGAAAGGGGTCTGCGCACCAATATCCGCCATAAAAGGTCCTAGCCATAACAAATGAGAAGCTATCCGACTCAACTCCAACATAATGACTCTGATATAGCTAGCCCTTTTAGGTACTTGGATATTGCCTAATTGTTCGGGTCCATTTATGGTTATTGCTTCTGTGAACATAGTAGCTAAATAATCCCAACGTGTTACATAAGGCAAATATTGTATAATTGTTCGGTTTTCCGCAATTTTCTCCATCCCTCTATGTAAATAACCCAATATTGGTTCGCAGTCGACAACATCTTCACCATCTAGAGTAACGATGAGTCGAAGAACACCGTGCATTGATGGGTGCTGAGGCCCCATATTGACTATCATGAGGTCTTTTCTTGTAGTTGGTGCAGTCATAAGTTTTTTACCGATTCATTCTTCCATGAATTGCTGAAAGTGAAAAGAAGTTCATCAAAATTTAATCGAAACATATAAGTGAAAATGAAATGACTCTTCAAATAAAGCAAATTAACGAGTTTTTGTCTCTCGAATGTCCAACTGATTAATTAATTCTTTATAACGTACTCTATTTTTTTTGACAAATAAGCTAGGAGTCGTTGACGTTTTCCCAAAATTTTCTTCAAACCTCTCTGAGATAAATAGTCTTTTTTGTGCAATTCTAAATGTGAAGTAAGTCTCCGTATCTTATTGGTGAAATTGAATACTTGAAATTCAACAGATCCTCTCTTTTCTTCTTGAGAAATAACTGAAATGACAGAATTTTTTACCATAAAAGAATTTCCCCTTTCTTTATTTTACAGATATGGATTTTATCGAATTTTATCGATCAGTAATAATAATGCCAGTAATTTGAACGTGGTATATAGACTTAATTTCTTTATGAACTCCTAATTTTATCAATTCCAATAAATTAATCAAATTCAAAATTTGATTCAGATAGGAATCCAAAAAGATGGTAGGTACTTTTTTTCATTCACAAAAGCGACTAATTTAAACCTAAAATCCTAAAATGAAGAAGATTCTGTTGATTCATTTCTAGATCTAATCGATACCTTATTGATTTAGTACCGTCTACTCGAATTAGATTCAAATGAGATGTAAGACAAAGCATGTGTACATTTGTTTACTTTCAGATACTCTATAGGAAACAGGATATATAGTACTATCAATTTATTTTCAATCGTGGATACATATGTATCCTTAAGATACTGAAACGACTACCATTATTGGTATCAAACCAATAACGATTCATACAAGCTAAATCTTCTAATCGATAATTAGGCCAAAGAAAGAACTTCAATTTAATTAATTCATTTTTCTCTTTATAAAGAGGTTTCCTTTCATCCAAAAATTGACTCCAGTTTTTTACATTGTTTTCGTTGCAAAATACTGAATTTCTATCGATGCCATTCCAATTCAAAGAATTAAAAAAACTTTGAATTCTCAATTCTCTACGACGTCTAGACCATAAAATATTTTCAGGAACAAGCAAATCAAAATTCTTTTTATCAACATATCTTTGTTCTGGGTATCTTTGATTAGTTTGGTGTTTACTTTTATGAACCAATGAAATACCTATGGTTTGATACATAATAAATTGTCCATTATTTTTTACAGACAACCGAATAGGTTCGATAATCAATATCCCCTTCTTCATCAATTCTGTAAGAGTTAAATTCTCCTGAATCAGCATTATATCCAAACTCATTTCTCTCCTTTGAATTGACGATATAGCAATTTTGCTTGGATTTATCAGTCGAAGCAGGAGACAATATACCTTGATATTCTCGATCATTCTTTGATTCAAAGCATCGTTCCATAATTGAAAAAGCAAATAACGTTTCAAGAACAAATCTAGTTCTGCTTCCGTGTTGCTTTTGTATTGTTTTTTCTTTTTACCCTTCTTTGTGTCTGATTCCGCGTAATCTTTTTTAAGTTTAAGAGCGTTTTGATGTTTTGAGAGAACAGGGCCCAGATTTCCTTTGTTTTCTATATCTGATCCACGCTCTTTTTCTCCTTGACTTGCGGGTTCTTTTGCTTCTTGAATTCGATTCTTTATTTTTTTATTTGATCGTATAAAAAAGTTTTGTTTTTGGTTTTTATTGATGTTTTTATTTTGACTAACATTTTCATTTGTATTCAAATTTAAAAGAAGTAATTTGCTTGGTATAATCCACGGTTTTCTTTTATATACATTATAAAGTGGTACAAATTCTGGGAAGAACCAAAATTCCAGATTCAATATGGGACGATTAAATATTTTTTCATTCATTCCCATCCAATCAAAAAAGTCTTTTTTCGAATTTTTTTGATTGTTTTCTGGATTTTGATGAATCGTAAGATAAAAAAGGCCTTTTTTATCAATTTTGTCAATTATTTGATAATTATTAATACCGATTTTAGTATTTGGATTACTGTTGGTATCGATCTTAACCCAGGCCTCAATATCTTCTTTTTGTCTAAGAGAAAAATGGATAATTTTCCAATCAAAATATTTTCTATCGAGATTTCTTTCTATATATAGAATATTGCCTTTTCTTAGATAATTATTGATATGAAGATTGCCGAGCATATCAAAAAGGTTGTGTTTGGACGTGTTGGAATTAGAAGAAATTTCGAGGTTCTTATTTACTTGAAAGGGTAATCTAGAAATAAAAGAGTCATTTTTATTTTCATAATTAATCGATTTATATGCTAAAAGATCATATCTATAACATTTTTTAAAATTATCTTTATTAATCGATTTATATGCTAAAAGATCATATCTATAACATTTTTTAAAATTATCTTTTTGGTTTGCTAATGAATAGAGCTCAGAATCATTTTCTTTTTTGTAATGAATTAATTGGTCTTTTTCATATGAATTCCATTTGTTTAAATTTCTATTTTGAGCCATACAACCTTGATTAACCCTATTTCGCCATTTTTGTGGCATTAATCTAGACCATTTAATCTGAGATAAATCATATTGATAATGCCGTCTTAGCCAGTTTTTCCATTGATTGATTCTATAACTCTGAAGTTTCTTATGTTTTAATTCAGAATGAAATATTCCTAGTGTTCTAAAATAGTCCTTTATTTTAGTCTTAAGGAAAAAAGACGTTCTGGTATATTGAAGAACAGATCTTAATTTAGACAAATTAATAACTTGGGGTTGTGATAATTTGTAAAATACATAGGCTTGTGATAAGTAGGATAAATCAAAAAAAATATGTGAATTTTTCTTACTAATATTATAACGTGACTTTTTTATAGTCGAAATAAAGTGAATTTTTTTTGATTATTAATTTTTTCTTGATTTATTTCATTATTGGAAATGTATTTATCAATCAATTTGTTTGTTGATTCAAGAAAGAGTTGTGTATTAATTCTGGGAATATTAATGATAGATAAAAATAGATCGATGTATAATCTTTGAATGAATAATTTTA
>JASVEL010006020.1:0-40536 GCA_032618575.1 Nicotiana noctiflora
GATCTCCACCGGTTAGCAGGGGAAGAGCTAGATTATATGCAGGGGCAGAGCTAAGGGTCGGATGAGGTTCATCCAAATTCTTTGCTTATTTGTGTCTTTTTATTTTATTTATTTTATGAATCCTTTATATGAAAATTTTACGTCATTTAAATGACCGATTATGTTTGGCACTAATGATCTATCTACAATAAGAATGTAGGTGGTTCGAAGAATACCATATAGGATTTTAACAACAGTACATATACACGGGTTACTTAATTAGTATTGATGTAGCCTTCGAACCAGAATTCTTTGATGGTCTCATATATATGCATAAGACATCATGCTCTTATAGACGGTCAATTAAAATTCAGTGACCATACGTGCAATTAACCTCATTTAACTTGGACTATGGTTCCTGTCGAAAACTTAAACTATGTTCGCTCTAATAGATTAAGCATAATTAAATGAGAAGCTCACAGTATACTTCAACATGTCACTAGAGAAAACAAAGGTATTGGGATCGATTTGCATGCGATATTATTAAAATAATTTTTACATACTTAGGTCGTCTAACCAAATATGGCTTGCATGTGAGGCTGTGTTAAAGACAATCAATTAAATAACAAAATGAGTTATGTATGTGAGGGTTGTGGTGAAGCAAATCAAGCAAATAATAAAATAAGGCATGTATAAAAAGTGCGTATTGAAAATATAATCAAAACAATTAGTAAAATGGATAATTTCACGTAAGAATAATTGAGCTCCCCAATTTTCAATTTTATAGCAAATATTTCAATTTACAACCAACTAACCCAAAAATAATAGGCTAAGATTCAACATCCAACTCCAATAGGTTCTAAAAATTACCATTTAATTTTTAAAAAGGATTCCTCAAGCTTTTGAGTTAATTTTCGAATTAGTATTTGTGACTCAAATATTAGTTCAACAAATTAAATCTATCTGGGTGGTAAAAATTAGATTATTAACAAGATTAAATATGTGAGTATCAATTTCGAATTTGATTTTGTGAGAAATTTGGATTGGGTGTTATTTAGACTTGTTAGAAATAGTATAAGGAGGCTGTATATAAAATTTGAAGTCATTTAATGGAGATTTGGACTAGTTTTGAACATGAATTGCAACTGAAAATCGTGAAAGAAATTCGCATATAGACGTTTGTATAAAGGTGTATAAATGTGTATAATAGTGTATACGATGTGTTTATACACTCATATACACCATTATACAAGATTATACATAATTATACAAAAAGATGACTTCGTCTTCTTCTTTGCATTTTTTCTGAAATTTAACTCAAATCTTGCTCAAATCTACTCCAAATCATTCTAAATTTAAACTTTGAACTCCTTTTGATATTTTCAATCAATTGGAACAACACACAATCCAAATAACTAAGAATTACAAGAAATTCTATTTTCTAAAGCAAAGCTTTGAATGCCCTTTAATGGTGGGATTTCTACTCTTCAATTTTTTTACATTACAATTAGGTGATATAGGGGGAGAAGCAGTAATGGCGGATGGGCCCTTGAAGCTTATGTAAAAAAAAGTGAGAAGAAGAGAGTGAAAATAATAGTTATGAGAACACAGATTTAACTTCATAGGTTTAGAAGCAATGATTGTAATAACACATATTTTGAATTTGCAAGAGCTAGTTTTCAAAATATGAACAATATAGATTAGGTGGGGTAAAACTTAAAAATATGGGTAATTTTTTGTTATAGTGTGAAGTCATGTGTATTTTTTTTGTAATTCTTTCTTAGTAAAACTATGCTCTCCGACATTATATAAACTTAAAAATGAGATTTTAACCGAAAAAAATAAATAAATGAGATGACCACATACTTTGCCATTGGAGGTGGGACGGATACTCAAGTGTAGGTTACCATTCACTACTTAGAAAATTGTATCAACCGTCCAAAAATACCGATGATTTCGAACCGACTTCAATTAGTCGAAACTAAGATGATCACTGATAAATAACGACCGAAGGTGGTCACAATTTTTGACTGATTTCGGTAAGTCAATAGAATCTCACAAGTGACCAAAAAAAAAAGATCTACGAAAAAACAATGAAAAAAAAAATAAAGTTAATTTTTTGAAAAAATATAAAATCCTCTAGAATGTCTTAGTATGGTATCCATGATATTTATCTAGTAAACATATCTAGATGTTATAGAATATTGTGGGAAGATAAGATATGTCTAGATATTCTAGAGTGTTGTTAGAAGATATTCCTTGTAAATAATCTAGAATCATATCTAGAATCATCCATAGGCTAGTATAAACAGGGGGTGTCTTATTCATTTGTAACCAAGCCAAAATCAAGAAAACCTTCTTTCCTAAACAAAGTTCTCTCCAAAAATTTTCTTCTCCCTTGAAAGCTTCCTCTTCCTTAGTTGAATCCTTCAATATTAGTTAATGATCTTGTGCTAGTAGAAGGTCTCCGAATAATACTCTTCTTCTGCTATTCTTTACATGGTATCAGAGCCTTAAGTTGGCTTCTGGATTTCAAGGTCGGGGTAGTGGTTGATTCAACTGGTTTCTCTAAATGGATTTGGGTGGTCATGCAAATTTACTGGGGATGGAGTTATTGAACCAGTCCAACTACAAGGTATGGAAGACTTGTATGGAATCATACCTTGTTAGTGAGGATTTGTGGGAAGTTGTCAATGGGAGTAACATAAGTCGTCCTGCTGACGCATCGAAAAATAGCAATACGCATAAAAAGTGGAAGCAGATTAATGCTAAGGTGGAATTTATCCTGAATAGGTCTATCTCTTCTAATTTATTTGATCATATTATAAGGTGTAAATCAGCTCATGAAATATTGAGGACCTTCGATCGACTGTTCAACAAGAAGGATGAAGCTCGTCTACAGATTTTGGAGAATGAGTTAGCTAAATCCACTCAAGGTAATCTCTCTATCGCAGAGTATTTTTTGAAGGTTAAAATGTGTGTTCTAAAATATCTCTATTGAATCCGGAAGAAGCTATCTCTGAAGCACGAAGAAGAAGAATCATTATTGGTGGTTTAAATTCAGAATATATTCCATTTGTTACATCGATTCAAGGATGGGTTCAACAACCATCTTTGGAAGAATTTGAGAATTTGTTGTCGCTACTAGCCAAATAGATGGGTGGTGTATCTGTTAAAGAAGGGGAAGGAAATGCTCTTGTTGTCGATAAAAGAAACTATAAAGGAAAGTCAAGAGATAGCATGCACTTTCAGTTCTCAAGTGCTTCAAGCTCGTCGGGAAAGAAGGGGGAGTCTTCCAGTAACGATAAAAAGCTTTTAAAATGTTACAATTGTGGGAAAGTCGGGAATATAAAAAGATATTATCAAGTCAAGGAGAGTAATATGGATCAAACCAAGAAAGTTGCTGAAGAAGAAGAAAAAGAAGAAGACTGGGAAAGTGTTTCACAGCGGAGACTCGAGCAATAAATGCGATGGTTTCCATAAATTTCGAAAGAGAATTGATCGTGGATTCAGGATGTTGGCACCATCTCACTGGAGATCAATCCAAATTCTCCACCTTTCACGAATACAACGGACATGATGGCATTGTTACAGCTGATAATACAATCCATAATATGGAGAAGGAATTCACTGTTATGATCAATTAGAAGCAAAAAGACGTTATCACCCTCAACAGTGTCTTTCATATTCTAGGTATGAAGAAAAAATTATTTTCAGTTGCAAATGCTGTAGATGTTGGAAATTATTTGCTATTTGGCCCACGTGATGTGAAGTTCCTCTGAAATATCAAGGTGCTCAAGGCAGATATCGTTCACTCAGGTAAAAGAGTTAATGATTTATATGTCTTATCTGCCTCTAATTCATATTTTGAGAAAATAAGTAGCAATGATAATACACATCTTTGGCATGCTAGACTTGGACATCTAAGCATGGATAAATTAAAAGCCATGGTTAAGTTGAATCTAGTAAAAGTTTTGCCTAACTTAAGAAATTTTGGTAGAGGAGATATTTGTGAAGGATGTCAATATGGAAAGGCACATCTTCTTCCATTTGACAGATCCTTGTCAAGGTGTAATGCCCTACTAGAACTTATTCATAGTGACTTGATGGGGCCAACGTGATCTCCTTCATTCTCAAGCTATTCTTATATGCTAATCTTTATTAATGATTTTACTAAATTCACTTGGATTTATTTTGTGAAGCATAAGTCAGAAGTTTTCAGTATGTTTGTGGAGTTCAAAGAAATAGTTGAACGTGAACTCAATTCCAGAATAAGGCGGCTGCAGACTGGTAATGGCGGTGAGTTCACATCAGATGAGTTTCTTTCCTTTTGTCGTCAGCATGGTATTAAAAGAGAGCTGACATGCGCTGACACCACAACAAAATGGAGTGGCTGAGAGGAAGATCTGACACTTAACTGAGACGTGTAAGAGCTGGCTTCATGCCAAAATTACCTATAGCCTTATGGGTTGAAGGCATGAAATGTGCAACGTATGTGATTAACAGGCTGCCGCTTTTTCCAAATAATATGAAGTCTCCGTATGTATTAATTTTTTGAGAAAAGCCTAGCATGAAAAACCTCGGGGTTTTTGGCTCTATTTGTTATGTTCACGTTCCAGATTCTCAACAGAGAAAGTTAGATGCCCAGGCAAGAAAATGCATCTTTGTTTGATATGATGAAAGGAAAAAGGGATGGAAGTGCACGGATCCTAAAACCCATCTCTTTGTTGTCTCAAGTGATGTCATATTCGACGAAGTGTCTTTATATTATGGAGATGCATTGGATGAACTGAGTTCAAAAACCTTAAATTATGGAGATTCAAGCTTGCCCATCGCATGTGCTTCTCTAGATAATATAGTTGCCGAGGAGTTAAGAGAAAGGGGAAATCCTGGACCTCAACAACATGAACCTCAACAAGAAGATGATTCAAGTGGTTCAGGAAGGCCAAAAGAACTATTATCAAGCCAGCTCGCTTCAGAAATGAAAATTTTGTCAGTACGTATTCATGTTTCTTTGCAGGACCAATTGATGATGAAGAACCTTCCTCATTTGAAGAAGCTAAAGGAGTCAAAGAGTGGGAGCCTGCTATGAATGATGAAATGGAGGCTCTGATGAGAAAATCAAACTTGGAGCCTTGTACCAAAGCTGAAGGATGTACAACCTATTTCTTGTAAATGTGGTTACAAATCAAAATAGATGGGAGCATAGATAGATATAAAGCAAGGCTGGTTGCTCGGGGATTTTCTCAAAAGTACAGTGTAAATTATGAAGAAACCTTCAGTCCGGTGGCTAAGATGATCTATGTCTGAGATGTGCTAGCCTTGGCAGCCTTGCATAATTGGAAGTTATGGAAACTTGACGTGAAAAATGCTTTCTTATACGGCGAGCATGACAAAGATATTTATATGGAGTAATCACCCGGGTAAGTCTCTAATTTACATCCTGATTATGTCTGCAAACTTAAGAAGGCCCTTTATGGCCTCAATCAAGCTCCACGAGCATGGTCTGGAAAAATTACTCAGTATCTTCATTTCTGTGGCTATGATGCATCACAATCAGATCCTAGCTTATTTGTTAAAAAGCAAGGAGACTTGTATATGGTTGTTCTTTTATACGTGGATGATATAATAATAACAGGTAACAATAAATATGAAGTTTCTAGGCTTCAAGATGAGCTTTCCATAAGATTTTATATAAATAAGTTGGGAGAGCTACACCATTTTCTTGGCCTAGAGATGACAAACATGAACAAATGTATCTTTGTCGCTCAAGAAGGATATGCCCAGAAACTTGTTGACAGGTTTGGATTGAAGTAAAACAAAACATGTTCTACTCCTCTTGAGATAAGTACAAGGTTAAGGCCACATGAAGGTTCACTTCTTGCAGATCCCAAGCCTTTCGGGCTCTTTCCGAAGTCTCCTGTATTTGACTATATATTACAAGGTCGGACATTGCTTTCTCATTGGGATATGTAAGCAGATTTATGCAAAGGCCAAGAAAGCCTCACTTCGAATCTGCAAAGACGATTTTGTAATATTATTAACTCAACATCAGACATGGGCTTGTTTTTCCAGAAGAAGAATGATTTGGTGTTGGTTGGTTATATGGATTCTGATTTTGGTGGTGATTTGGATGAAAGAAGATCTACATCGGGCTATATATTTTTATATGGTGGAACAAGTGTTTCTTGATATAGACAGAAGCAAGACTCAGTTTCCTTGTCAACCACGGAAGCAGAGTATAAAACAACTGCTCTAACTACTCAAAAATGTGTATGGCTACAAAGACTTGTTGAAGACCTGCATCTACCTATATCAAAGACAACTACAATCTTTGGAGATAATCAAAGTGCCATCAAGCTTGCAAACAATCCAGTATTCCATGCAAGAACTAAACACATTGAGGTGGAACATCACTTTATTCGAGAAAAGGTTCTTGATGGAACTATCAATAATTTGGAAGTGCGAAGTGAGGAGAATATCGCAGATATCTTCACCAAGTCACTTGCTAAAGCTTCGTTCGAGTTCTTCCGTGACAAGCTTGGAGTAGTTTCCAAAAAATCACTTTAAGGGGAAGTGTGAAAAAGACAAAAAAAGTTGATTTTTTGGAAAAATATAAAATCCTCTAGAATGTCCTAGTATGGTATCCTTGATATTTATCTAGTAGACATATCTAGATGTTCTAGAAGTTGTGGGAAGATAAGATATGTCTAGATATTCTGGAGTATTGTTAGAAGATAAGGTTGCTAGAATTTTCTTTGTAAATTATCCAGAATCATATCTTGAATCATCCATAGGCTAGTATACACAGGGGGTGTCTTGTTCATTTGTAACCAAGCCAAAATCAAGAAAACTTTCTTTCCTAAACAAAGTTCTCTCCAAAAAATTTCTTCTCCTTTGAAAGCTTGTTCTTCCTTAGTTGAATCCTCCAATCTTAGTTAACGATCTTGGGCTAGCAGAAATAATACTCTTTTTCTGCTATTCTTTACAAAAAACTTACCACAATTTGTCGGTATTTTAATTATGCAACTAAAAATTGCACCGTCTAGGAATTGAACCGGAGTCTTTATTGCGTCAAGATACTATTTTATCATTACATATTAGTACATTTTGGTTTACGACTATCTTTTATTTTATTAGTACTTCGGTTTTTTGGCCGACCGAGTCTTGAAACTACGTAATGTATGTTTTCAATATTTGTGTCCACCAAAACGTCTGTGTCTTCGCTGAAAGTTACGTATTGCCACCTTAAGATCTTTTTCTCCAAAATCAGGAAACAATGTCTTGGTGAAGTAGAATTCAGAATAAGCTAACTGCCACAACAAGAAATTACTGATTCTTTGTTCACCCCCAGTTCTTATGAGTAAATCGGGGTTGGGAATACTGAGACACTTGCTTTCAAGTTCTTGTTCAAATAAATTCTTGTCAATGTCTTCTAGCTGTAGAGAACCATTCATTACTTTACTAGCTATGCTTTTTGTTGCCTGTAATATATCATAATGTCCTCCATAGTTTAATGCAATCACAAGGTGAAGTCCTTCATTGTCTTTTGTGGTCTCCTCTGTCAATGCTATGCATTTTTTCAAAGTGATGGGAAGGTTGGATCTACACCCAATGATAGATATTCGTATGCCAAACCTATTCATGGAAGAAGTCAAAATAACTAAATTTCAAAAGTTTTTCTTAAAACTCCAAAACGATAATAAAAAACTCTAAAACCCTTTTATCCTTTCTATTATTTCAACATTTTTTATCTTGTGATTATTTGTCAAATCACAAATTAAATTACAGACACATGAACACACACACCGGGAGATACCACTATCCTTTAAAACGAAAGAAACTACTTCCGTTCATGGCACTTGTACAATGAAGTAGAGCAAATCCAACAAAAAATGATGGAAAAAAAAATTAAAATCCATCACTGTTACAGATAAGGAAATAAGGTGGCTGATTCACTTGAAAAATATTCTACAACATTACGCCGAAATGAAGTCTATCTCCAGGAGAATGACTTACCCAGTTAAGCTAAAGAAGCACTTAAAATGGACGAATTGGGACTCCCATCCTTCAGGATTAGGGCAGCCAACACTCTTAAAGGAAGTTGGGTTTGCTGAATTTAAGTCTAATAATATTGGTTATGCTCGAGCATTGTTCCTAGTTGGTTTAGATTAACCAGATTCTATGGAGGTTAGGTTTATGTCTCCCTCCTTGTTGTACAAATTTTCCTTTGAATTATTGATATACAAGATAGGGGTCAAGGCAAAACCCCCACCACCACAGGAGATAAAATCTTGGGTGGATGGATTGAATTGAAAAAAGAAAAAAAAAAAAAAAAAAAGATTACCTCATAAATTCGTCAAAGAACTCTTCGAATAGTTGCATCAAGAAATCAACCTCCTCCTGCTCAAAATCAAATGGTTAGATTTGCTTGAATAAGGAAAATTGAAATTTTGAAAATTATGTAAAACCATGGTTCATTTTCCAACTTTCCGTCAGCAGCATGTACCTTACAACGGTTCCAGTTTTCAGTAGAGAAAGCAAATGCAGTGATTACTGTTATTCCCATATTAGAAGAGACGTCACAAAACTCCTTTAATGTTGGAGTAATAAGCTTGTGACCCTCTTGCACTCGTAAGCCCTTAGCCTTAGCCCATCTCCTATTACCGTCCATTATTAAAGCAATGTGTTTAGGCATAAGCACAGGATCAAGCTCGAGATCATCATCATCATCATCATCATCATCAACAGAATGAAGCCTTTCAGTTTGAAAGCTCAGTGAATCCGAAATCTTGCTGAATCGACGAGCAGATATTGATGTATTCCGCCGTAAACTCAGGGTTGGTGATGATGATATCCGGCATTGAAGACTCAAATAGCTCTTTGATAGGAACTGAGATACTAATAAAGAAGTCATGATTTTCTTAGCTATAGTTTTGTGCTCTAGGATCTAAAGTGAAAAAGGGAGAGGATCACAATTGAGAAAGTACACATGCATTCGCTACAACATAAAGCATTTATAGCTATGAAATCTCGTATACAAATTTAAAAAACATGGCTAATACATAACAATATAGCCACAAAAATTAATTTTGCTATAATTACTATCAATTATAGTAATTGCCTAAATAGCTACAAATTTATTGCTATAATAAACTGGGAAGCTAATTCACACATTTTTAATCAAGCATTAAAAGTTATTGTAGCAATATTAACTTTGTAGCCGCAACAAATATTTAAAATAAAATATTATAGCTAAAGAAATACATTTGCTTCAAATTAAAAAAATTGTGGCAATAGGATATAGCCAAAGGTTTATAGTTATGACAAAAAGTTGTAGCAAATTATTAGTTTTTGCTATAAACTGAAAGTTTGTACCTAAAGTAATCTTTTACCCATAGTAAATTATTTAACGAAAAAGGGTCTGATATTTGTTCCTCTATGATGATAAATTGTTTAAAGTTGGCCCCCGTTATACTATTGGACCACAAAACTTCATGTCGTCTTACTATTCTAACACATTTATCCCTAAATGGATGAGGGACATGTGATGGTCATTTGTGCTCTTTTACATCTTGTATAGAGACCGGATCCACGATACCCCATATGTACCCAAACCTCATAACCCGTAAAATATAACATAAAATAAACACTTTTCATTCATTTTATCTTCCTTGTCTTTCATTCTCTAGAATTCTCTAACCTCTCTATTATATGTTGAATGTGGACTTGACAACAAACTCCATAAAGGTAATACCTAATTCCTCCATTAAAGTGATTCGTCTCTACTATATTATTTCTTTTAGTATTTCATCTTTTTAGTATATTTTCATTTTTTAGAATTTTTATTCTATTGTTTCGATTTATTTTGTTTCATCTACATCCAACTTAAGTTTCTGCAGTTTCAGTTATATATTCTTATTTCTTGCGTGTTTTTTTCATGCATTTTTAGGATTATGTTGTTTATTTATTGTTGGAGATAATGCTTCTCGGCTTAATATTCAATTATAATGGTAATTGGGGCTGAAGTTGTAAAACAAAAATATTCATGAAGACTTGAACATGTTATATTCTGACTTACTTTCACACATAGACATAGTGAATGAATTCACACCTGAGCTAACAATTGTACGGGTTCCACAACTTATTGTTGCTACCCCATCTGATAAATTTTATGTGAGTGAAGGGGATGATGGTATTAGTCATTTACAAAAGTAAATATGAGCCCCCTATTTACTCTATTTTCAATATTATATTATGATGAAAAATTAATCTAATATAATTGTGGTTGATGTTGGTACTGGTTGTAGCTAATCAAATCCTGAACCGCCTGAAAACCGATACCAAAACTATGCCATGGGTGGCCTTACGAATTTTGTGTCCTAAAGCCAAATTTTAAGAGGGGCCTTAATTTTTTAAATTTTGTTTTAAAATTTGAAGTCCATTATTCTAGATTTGTTTTAGATGTAAAGTTATTAATAATTTTTTTATAATCATTTTTTCCTAATAATTCTTTTCTCAATTGATAATATAGTTAATTCATTAACCTCTCTTCATATGTTATTGAGCTTAGTTAAGATTTTATCAATTTCTATTTCAAATAACTTCTTTTTTATGAATTAATGATAACAAGAGTTATTAACATTAATTTAGAAAATAAATCTAAACCATCAGTATCAGATTGATTAATATGCTTCAAGGAACACTCAAGATTAAGGCAGTATTTTTTTTAGATTACTATCGTCTAGTGATCTTAGTTTTTTACGCTAAATAGAAAATAAAATATATTTTAGATGTTTCACATCATTTAAATTTATTTTGAAGTGAAAAAATAGTCTTGTCTACTATGTATAAAAAGCAAGTAACTCTAAAGGATTATTTGAGAGAATTTGAGATTTCAATAACAATACTCTCGTTAATTTTTTTTATATATCACACGTTTTTTTTTTTTGAAGTTCGGGTTTGATTTTCATTTCAGATACAATTTCCTTGGCAGAAATCATACTAGTTGCAAATCCTTTTACCCTTAATCTTTTAACACTACAAGTTTTAAAAGTTTTTTTTCTTCTTAAATTCCATGATAAGTCAAAAAACTTTATCTAAATCAAAACATATGGAGTATATAATATATTAGATGTAACAAAAAATTAAATTCCCATAAATATAGAACTTAAAGCAACTGTTTTACCTGCTTTAGGATAGGGCCGCCCCTTCCCTACGAGCAAGTTTTAATACATCATGTGAAACTATTTATCCTCGAACCACCAAGTTAATGGTTTCTTCCTCCTCAATGGTGTTAAACCTTATATTACTACTTAAAACAGTATTCAATCCAATTCATGCAGATACGATGCATAAATTATACTTTGGTATTTATATACTCTATTTTGCGCTTGTCATTTATTAAATGCATATTTTTTTATTCTAGAAGGAATATATCTACAACCCCTTAAACTTTCTAATATATTATATTTACACACGCCAACTAAGGCTTGTTCCAATTAAGCACCTAAATACTACATTAAGTTTTCCTATTAAACACATGCGTTAAGATTTTAAAAAAATGTCTTTTGAATTTTTTATTTTTGACGGAGCATGTCGTTTGTTTAACTGCTATAAGAGTTTGTTTCAATTAATTTTCTTTTCTTACTCATGTTTTTTGTTTTTGTTTTTTTTTTTTTTGTAGCGAAGGGTTATATTTGTTAGGTATTTGTCCATATTTTCTTACCATAATTGATTTTTCTATTTCATGAAAGAAAGGACAACATATTTACCATATTTGAATTTTTCTTTTCCTAGAGAAAAATATAATTCTTCCATATTTGACTAGTCCCTTTTCTTGTAGGAAAAGGTTTGGAGTTCTATAAATTGAGGGTCCGCCCTTCTCATTCAGTAGCATCCCCAATGTAGCCATAGCAGGCGTGAGAGTCTTGTTTAGGGGAGAGCTTTACGGGACAAGTGTTAATGTGTCACTTGTGTTTGCCTCTTTGTGAGGTTGTTCTCTCGTTATTTTATTACTCTCTTTGTATATAGTGAATTGCTCATCTCCGCGGTGAGTAGGTCAGTTGACCGAATCACGTTATTTGTTCGTGTCTCTTTTGGTAGATTTCTCCTTTGTTGTCTGATTATCCTAGTTCAAGGTTTGCGTTATTAGTTTCCGCATGACTTGATTTTTCGGTCCTAACAAATGGTATCAGAGCAAAGTTCAAGACAGTTTCATCTTGGCAGGTTCAGTTCTAGCTGCAACATATTTGGTGATAATTGTGATTTTTATTTGAGAAATTTGACTGGTGTGCTATGCACGTTAAGACAAACTTTGCGGTGGAGATTTTGAGATGCGACATGTTGAAGGCTATGTGAAGAAGGTGGATCAAGTTTATTTTGTCAAAAAATTCAGGCCAAGGGGGAGAATTATTAGGTGTTTGTCCAGATTTTCTTACCAAAATTGATTCCCTATTTCTATGAAGGAAAGGACAACATATTTACCATAATTTGGTTTTTTTTCCTAGATGAAAATATAATTCATCCATATTTGACTAGTCGTTTTTTCATGTAGGAAAAGGTTTGGAGTTCTATAAATTGAGGGTCCGCCCTTCTCATTAGTAGCATCGACAATGTAGCCATATGAGGCTTGAGATTCTTATTTAGGGGTGTCACGACCCAAACCCAGGTCGTGATGGCGCCCAACACCTTGTTAGGCAAGCCCGACCATTGAATATTTCCATTCCAGTTATCAAACTTAAAAATATCAATTAAGCATAAACTCTCGTTTTGTTAATAATAAAATATTATGAAACCATAATAACAGTAATAACAACCCAACAGATCTGGCATTGCAAGTCTGAGCCTCTAGATACAACTGATCAATATCCTATATAGAGGAAAACTAGATGCGGAAGTAAAGGGAAGATAAGAGGAGAAATCGGGTTGTGCGGACGTCGGTAGCTACCTCGATGACTCAAGTGCAACAAATAAGCTCAACTAAGACTCCCGGATCCCTGTATCTGCACACAGGTTGTAGGGAGTAGAGTGAGTACTCCAACTCGGTGAGTAATAGCAATAAATAACAACTGAAGGAAAGAAAACATGTAAGAATACTAAGCAGTTCTATAGATAACAATACAGGTCGGAACATTTTTAAAAGAGGAAAGTCCAGTATCAGTCTACTACGGTCCAACAGTTATCTAACACTGCTGCGGCGCGCAACCCGATCCACACCGAATACTGTTGCGGCGTGCAGCCCGATCCAATATAATATATAAAATGCTGCGGCGCACAACCCGATCTAATATAATATATATAATGATGCGGCGTGCAGCCCTATCCAATAAAATAGTCGACTACGCTCAATGGGGATGTGCGCAGACTCCGGAGGGGCTCATTCAGCCTAAGAGCTATAATACTGCAGCGTGAAGTTTGACCCATATAATATATCACTGCGGCGTGTTGTCTGATCTATATAGTATATCACTGCGGCGTGCAGTCCGATCCATATATAATATTTCACTACAGCGTGCAGTTCGATCCATATATAATATATCACTGCGGTGTGTAGTCCGATCCATATGTAATATACTACTGCGGTGTGTAGTCTGATCCAGTACATGTATATGTATATACTGCTGCGCGTGTAACCCGATCCGGTATATATTAAATACCCTCACTATGGGGTCCTTGACCCCTCTCTGTCAATATAAACATGGTCTCACTACAAGAATGAAGGCCTTTCGCAACAACATTTGTTGTTGCCATATATTTAACGTTGTTGGCAAAAAGGAAAGCCTCCGGATCTACGGACGTACACTACTGGAAAATAGGCTTATGGCAACGGTTGGTAAACCGTTGCAATTGATAGAAAAACCGTTGCCATAGAGTTATTGGAACGGTTCGGCGACCGTGACATCCGCTCGCGTGCCAATAGATCTACAGCAACGGTTGTGGCAACGGTTGACAATACCGTTTTGACCCTCTGTCTGAAGCAACGAATGTTCATTTCAACAGTAACGGTTATAAACCGTGGCAGTATACTTTATGCAACGGTTGTAAACCGTTACCATATTATTTACTACAATGGTTGGAAACTGTTACAATATAGTTTATTGCAACGGTTATTTACAGCTACTGTAACGGTTTTATAATGCTACCGTAACAGTTTTGTTTCTATTGCATCGACATTTGAGCTTATTGCAACGGTTCTATTAAGCTCTTTTAAACGTTTAGTTGACATCACCACCTAAAAGTATTTGTAATTATAACCTGAATATTATATAAATAAAATAATAAAACACTACATAATCTTTCTTATCCAATAAGCTAAGAATAACGATAATAGCAAAATATTTTTAACCAAATTACATAAGTTTTACAGCTTCAAAAGTTAAAGTTTCAAATGCTATAACAAAAGACTTCAAGAATATTGACAACAACTCAAAGTTCTTTCTTATGTAGGCATGCAATATATGGATCTCCAGCCGTCACAATGCATTTTGAAGCTTGTTAATATATCCTCTGTGACTGAACCATATATCCAGCCAATCTGCATTTTCAAAGAAGTTGGGTAGAACGATCAGTACATTCGTTTTGATACTTGTAGAAAGCAAGAAACTTGAAGAGATGGACCTGACTTACCTCTTTTCCCCATTCTGTTTTATCTTCATAACAACAGCTTATTACATGAATGGCCTCTTTTACCAGGGAAGCTGGACTAGCACTTCTAAGAGTTCCACCATTTTCTCGCAATGTTGATGCAACAAAAACTGGAGATTGCCCAAATTTCATTTCTAACTTGTGATCAGAGATCGGAGATCGATTGTCACCTGCTCAAGCCACATTGACATAAAAAATAAGGATATCAGTTAAATGGTATCGGCATAGTATGCAGAAGGATATCAGAAATGTGACTTTACCTTGGGTGCCCTCTTGAGAGACCACTAATGCGACGGAGTCTTTGTCTTTTATAAGAGGCTTCACCTCCAATTTAGGCTTCTTACTTTCCTTTTTCCTTATGGAGCAACAACTTTTGCAGCAGCAACAACACTTTAACCAGCAAGATAATCCATTTTCTGAGAAAAATATGACTCTGGAGCCCGAGGCTCAATGCTAAATTTCTTGCAGAAAGGAATCCATTTCTTAGCAAACTCAGCTGTTTCTGATAATGCTTCAAAGGTCAACATAGAAGCACCATCATCCGATACATAGCATGACACCTTATCGACGGGGTAGTCCACCGCCAGAATAGACAGAACCGTGTTTGTTGTCACCAGAGGTGGTTCTTTAAGTGGATCTACTGTACTCACAAATATATCCACTGCAGAAAGTAAAGAAGGTTGGCCTTCTTTTCATATCTGACATAGACAATTTTTTTTGCAAATTTTCAGGTGAAAAAGATGACTATATATCTATTAGCAAAGAGAAAGTAAACATTACAGAGGACAAAAATTGGTTAGTCACTGACCTGAGGGACAATCGGTTAAGGTAAGTCTTCCTGTCAATGGGAATCCACTTAGGGAATTGATCAAGGATCCATGACACAGCAAACCAAATTTCACAGATTACAGAAACTAGCCACAATCCATAAGCATCATTTACAGGATGAGAGACCCTATAATGAAAGAAAAAGCCAAGAACAACAAGCCGAATCATGATGATCATTCTATAAGGGTTGATTTGGCTTGATGGAACTGGAATTTTCCTTGATAATGGTTGTCTTGCTTCATTCAACCTGATCTTGCAAAAAGTAATGCAAAGATTAGCAAATTTACAATCTTATAAGTGCTTGGATCTCTATCTTGTGAATAAGGTAATAGTGTTTTTACCATTTGACCACTGGTTAGCAAAGGAACTAGTGAAAGGTGGTTTCTTGACTCACGAGAAGGCATGTCTAGCTCAAAGTGCTCAAAACCATAGCACTGAAAATGATGTTTCATGTGATCACTTTCAAAATTGAACTCATTTTCAACATCATCAATGTCATCTTCTTCCTAGTATAATGATATCATTAAAAATACTAGTTTTGAAAATCACTGGTATAATGCTAGCGAAACTATAACATCAACGTCCATTATAACAATTAACAACAAACAACATCTATACATAGCAAATAGAATAATAGGCTTTTGTGGTAACACATGGCTCAAAAATCTTTTGAAAGTTAGGCTTAAACTAGCGAAAGAAAAAAAATTGTATTGTATTTGTCTTGTAAGCACCTACAGACGCAAACAAAGAAAGCAGTGGTAGAAGAAGTCGAAGAAGCATCACAAGGAAGGAGGAGAAGAAGAAGAAATAGAACTATAGAAGAAGAGGTATAACATTTGGTATGTTATGTCGGTTGATTAGCTGAATAGCAGCTTCTTGTGCAGAAGAAATTCACTTTTTCCCTTTTGAAACTTTACTATTTCCCTTTTACAACCAATCCTTCACACAAAATAAAACAAGAAACAAATAGATAATAGGTCAGAGAAAGAATGGATGTAATTACCTTGTGGTGACCAGAGTTTCAATATTCAAGAAGATTCTTAAACTGAGACTCCGAAACATCTACGGGCCTATTGTCCCTTCGAAGCTCGTCATTCTATAGGCTTCAAAGTGTTTTTTCTACAACCGATTCTTATACTTTCTCCAAACAAACTGAAATAGAGAATGTTATAAGCACACCAGATCAAGATAAGAATGCAAAAAGTTAGCACCAAAAAGATGATTTGATAGGAACCTATGGGATCAAGAATAGCAATAAAGTTTATTCTCTATCTTAGGATTTTATGGAATGATTATATGCATATAGTCTTATATATTTTTATAATCTTTCCCTAATTATCCCAGGGAAGAGAATAAACCACATCTCCATCCTATGAAGCGCACTTATTCAGATTATTCCAGTTAAAAATAAGATGAAGCACGCTAATATGTGAAAATACTAATGTTATTATCCTCCAATGATGACCCTCCACAACAGTTTCATAACTCATACCAACATGTGAATAACCAATATTTGATTTATGAATTCGTAAAAGGACACACAACCTTGTCCTATTTTGGCTTTACTTCAAATGGTAATAACATAATGACAATTTAGTAAAGTTCTCTCATTTTTTTGTATGTTTGATGGTGTGTAAATTTTCAGTTCTTTCGCTATTAGTTATGCTTATGTTCTTCTGGTACAACAAGTCCACACGAGAAAAGGAATGCAAAGCAGAAACACTTGAAAAATGACACAGCAAACCTCCTTAAAAATGGATTGGATGACAATACCTATAATATGGTAATTTTTTCTGGTAAATTAAAGCGTCTAAAGAAAATCCAAAGTGTGCAAGAAGATTTTTCATACAAGTTGGAAGGTAAAGTATATATTAAGCCTAAAACGATTATAAGAAAATAATTAGTATCACTGTTACTTCTTTGTCACGTGTAAAATACTTTTGTTCGTAGAAAAATTTATAGATTTGAATTAATGAGTGGATGAAAAATAAGAGGATGTCAGTGTCACATGAAAAAAGTGTAGCCCGGTGTCCTAAACTCTCACTATGCACGAGTCCAGAAAAAACCTTTGTCAAGATTAAATTAATACAAAGAAATTGTATAGTATGAAATATGAGCAGAGTTAATTTGATCATAAGGACATTGGGCCAAACCTTGGTCTAGTATAACAAACAAATCGACCCAAATTTATGCTTACTGCCTTGTGTTTTTTCTGACCCTCCTCTGCAACTAACTTTCTCGTTGTCCCTTTAGTAGCGAACTTCTCATTCTTCCCATTTTATTGCTAAAATACTTACAATGACATAAAACCATATCCTATTTGTTTCTCTTTTTTCTTCTTCTGGGGATACGTATTTAATCAAATTCAATACAGAATAAAATTGAATATTGAAGCAAAATAGAGTAACCCCAAATCAGAAGGTACAGACTTTTTAGATAACAAAAGGTATTTTTAGTATCAGCAACAAAAGAAATTAAGATACAATCATTAGCTACGCCCTTTCTGAATATACGACATCAATTTCCATCACTTTCCAAAAAATGATTATTTCAGAGAAAATCATTGCACCATTGCTACCAAAAAGTAAGATATTTAATACACTAACCACACCCTAAATATTAGAAAAAAGAACGATTAAAGAAGAAAAATACCCAAATTGAAAAAGGAAAAACTTACAGCTAAAGCCAATTTCTCAGAGACTGCCTTTTGCGTTGATGATCTTCACTATTGAAGTCACATGCCACCGATATTAGTTGAATAAGACGACGTTGAGCAGATAGACTGAAGGTTTGCAAAACAGACACATATCTATTCAGATTTGGGGATAAATCTAACTGTTTTAACTCGTTCTGTTTCGATTTGAAAGATTTTTCTAAAAATTTAAAGGAAAAATGGTCGGATCTAAAAGATTAGAGTAAATGGGTCAGTGCAAGGGACTAGAAAGAGAGGAGTCTATGGGGTTAGAAAGAGAGGGGTCTGAAGCGAAAGGGTCTTCTAATTTAAGGTTTTAGGAATAGAAATAAAAGTTGTGGGTTTAAGTAAATTTAGTAAGTATTACATATTAAAACTAGAAAATAAAAATAAAAAAAGTTATTAAAGAAGAGAAATTTGGCGGGTTTCGTAAAGAAGAGCCGAAAATTTACGGAAAAGGGTTCCAATAACATTCAACCATTGTCACAGATAAATGAAATGTAACGATTAAGTAAACCGTGGTTATAGAAAATATTACGGCAACGGTTATTGTACAATGGCAACGGTTTTGTTTCAAAAGTGTACTAATAACATCCAAAATCTTAGGTAACGGTTAAAACCGTTGCAATAAGCCGTCTGTAGAAATGGTTTTTAACCGTTTCAACAAATCCGTTGCCATAGGCTCTTTTTCTAGTAGTGGGCACATGTTCTATTCTCTTGTGCTAGATGGCTCCAGTATTTCCGAGACCCCAAACATGGCAACTAGCCCATAATATACGGATATAAGCTCAGTCTCAGTCAAAAGTACGGTAAGTCATCAATCGGCATGGACCAAGTCCGAATCCCCAACAAAAGTATCACCACGCTCATCACGCGGCGCGTATCTGATCTCAACATAACACCGCATAGTACAAATACGGGGTTTCAAACCCTCAGTATATCATTCATAACCATTACTCACCTCAAACCGGTCAAAATCCTAGCTCGCCTTGCGCTTTCCTCGCAAATCGACCTCCTCGAGTGTAGAATCTGACCAAAAACACAAGGAATAGGTTATAATAAGCTAATGGGACATAAACCAATTGAAAGAACTCAAAAAATACCCAAAATACGAAGTTGGCAAAAGCTGAGCCCTGGCTCGCTTCTCAAAAAAATATGAAATTCACATCACCGTATTCCTCGTCTCGCCATGAGTCCGTACATATAAAATTCATCAAAATCAGAGTTCAAATGGGACGTCAAATCCCAAATTTACATTTCAAAAACCAAGCCCCAATTTCTTCAAATTTTTACCCAATTTCATAGAATTAAAGGATGATTCCTCAATTAAATGGTATTTCTAGGCCACGAGACTTACCTACAGTTACTTTCCATCAAAATCCCCTTCAATATCTACTAAAAAGCTCTCAAGGTGGTGTAAAAATGAGATAGGTCGTGGATAAAATATCCTTAAAAAGCCTTCTGTCCCCTAGTCATTTACTCCATGTGATCACGGCCCTAGGCCCGCGATCGCGAAGCACAAATTCTCCATGCCCGAAAATTACCCTCTGCGAACGCGATATTGACCATCCGATCACGTTGACTTCCCTTCCAAAGCTATGCGATCATGTCCTTACTTATGCGAACGCGTAGAATAAAAACTCAGAACAATGCGAATGCGAGACCCAGGATGCGAACGCGAAGAACAAAACTCAGGCTTGTCACACCTCCCTTTTTTCACACCTTACCCTCGTGATCGCTGTGAACAAATCTCACTGCTACAGCTGCTGCAACTTTCTGCAATTTTACCAAGTCTCAAACATCCCGATAGACAATCCAAAACTCACTCGAGGCCCCCGAGACCTCAACCAAAATCACCAACATATCCCATTACATCATACGAACTTATTCCAATGATCAAAACACGTCCAACAACATAAAAATACTCAATTCACCACGGATTCAAGCCTAAGTTAAATTAAAACTTCTGAAACTCACATTCGATCAAAAACCCGACAAAACGATGTCTCAATGAACTAAGCTTTTGCACACATATCCAAAATCACATAACGAAGCTACTTCAACTGCCGGAATTCCATTCCAACACTCGGATCAAAATTTCACCAATCAACCGGAATTCGCCAAAATTCAAACTTCGCCAATTCAAGACTAATTCTACACCAGAACTCCAAATGTACTTCGAAGTCACAAATTATCCCCCGAAGCTACCCAAACCACCAAAACTTGTATCCGAGCCCTCTAACTATATAGTCAAATTCCAGTTGACTTTTCCAACACAAGCTCCCTTCAAAGAGGCTAAGTGCCTCATTTCCAACTAAAACCAATCCAACTCTATCTGATGAACTCATACGCTGATATTAAATCATAGAGGGACATAATATGGGGGAAACGGGATGGTAACTCATGTGACGACATGCCAGGTCATCACAGGGGGAGATGTTTACGGGACAAGTGTTAGGACTGCGCTTGCAATTCAAGGCAATATAAATGAGGTTTTCAAGTTCTCAGAAGCACGGAACAGATGAGAAAAATAGGTGATAACCCTTTGGGTCATCACATGTATGTGGCTGGAGACTGTGTTTCCATTAGAAATGATCAATACTTGTGGTGTTTTATGTTAATTACGGGATTCTATGTATTAGTATTTGGAAAGTAATGGTAACAAATTTCAGCTTCACATGAAGTTCTTCGGGGTAAGGTACTCTACAATGTGGTATTTTTTTTACCAGTGCAGCCGTGCACCAAAACGGTGCGGTCCGCGCTGGGTAGGTTCAGAGAGAGCATATTTTCTTCCCATTTTAGGAGCGGCCGCATGGCATTTTTGTGCGGTCCGCACCAGTTTCCCGAAAAGTATATATGTACCGAGATTTTCAGCTATTTTACGCTTTTTCAAAAACCAAAACATTAGATGCGATTTTCCAAACAATTATTCTTCTTCAAAACATTTGGTAAGTGACTTCCACTGTATTTTCCTTACTCCTTAACATCTTTGAAAATAATTTCAACTTCAAAACAAGGATTTTCATGGGTGAAATTTGGTGTTTTAGGTATAACCTAGGGTTTGTATAAATTGGGGAGGTGGACTTCGATTCGAGGTCCGATTTCAAAACAAATATATTTTTGAACTCGTGAGGGAATGGGTAACCGGATTTGGCTCGAACCCCGAGTTCCGACCACATGGGCCTGGGGGCATTTTGGGAATTTTTGAGTAAAAATTTGGGAAAACTATTTTTATGCATTCAAACCAATTCATATAGTGTTTATTAAAGTAATTGAATAAATTGTGATTTGATTCGAGCGAGTTGGAGGTGGAATTTCGAGGTAAAATAATAGTTGAAGGTTAAGCGGACTTCAAGGCTTTAAAGTAAGTGGTTGATCTATCCTATCTTAAGGGAATAGGATTAGAGTATAATAACTTGTTAATTGCTAAATGAACGAGTGTGGTGTATAAGTGTGGTGACGAGTGTCTATACACCAGAGTCTAGTATGACCGTGAGTCGTTGTTGGTACATGTTGTTAACTAATGTGGAACTCTCCTAAGCTAAATTATGAGTAATCCCTTACCAGGATGGTTAAATTATTGAGCCCTTGCCAGGTTGTGAAAGTTGTTGTTATTGTTGACTTGAGGAAATAGGATTTCGTGCCATTTTTTATTATAATGCACGAAGGGTCATTCCGTGCCATATTTTGACTATTTATGCACGAAGAAACATTCCGTGCCATTTTTATTATATTTGCACGAAAGGTCATTTGCATGGATCAGGATGCACGCCGCAGTATGAGTGATATTGATATTGCGCTTTGGTTGTAGGAGCCCCTCCGGAGTCTGAACCCCCACGGTGAGCGCATGAGCTTTTTCATGGATCGGACTGCATGCCACAGCGTCATATGTATTGCATTGCATACATAAATTGGCTTACTTGTACTACGTGGCATGACTTTTACCCAACATCGGGATCGTGATGGCGCCTACTCGTGGTAGCTAGGCAAGCCACTGTATTCATACTATCCTGTTTTTAACACAATTTTAATTAAATAAATGCGGAATACTTTATCGAAATAGAAATAACTAATTACAAGATGAAAATCATACCGAAATCCTCTACCCAAGACGTGGAGTCACCAACTCACGAACTACTGCTGAATACTACACATAAGAGTTTGAAAGAAATATAACATAATTCTGTTTGTCTCGGAATAAAGAGACTACAGCTAGTAACATAAATAAAGAGAGAGACGCCGGGCCTACGGACGTTTGCAAGCTACCTCGGTCTCAAATGTGATCAACTCCCACACAATCGATTTACTGCCGTCGCTCCCGATCGTAACTCGGACTCCGTGCAAAAACGCACGAAGTGTAGTATCAAGCACAACCGACCCCATGCGTTGGTAAGTGCCCGGCCTGTCCCGCGAAGTAGTGACAAGCCTCAGACCAGACACCCACATAAACCTGTGCAATTCAATATATATGTATACCACAGAATAACAAGAAATAACCAGGTAATAACACAATAAGGAATATCTCAAAGAATTCAACAATTAACAACAGTTAATAAATTCACAAGGAAAAACAAAGTATAATGGAAACACAAGTAATATCAAGTCAAGGAATAGCAAGCAATTGCACGGCATCACCCTTCGTGCTTTTACTCTCATCCTCACCAAATAAGCAAATAAAGTACACGGCATCACCCTTCGTGCTTTTACTCTCATCCTCACATCCATAGTACGGCATGATCCTTCGTACATGGTTCAATAACGGGGCACGGCATGATCCTTCGTGCATAATCAATAAAACATGGCACGGCATTAACCTTCGTGCATAAATAATAAATCAAGGCATGACATCACCCTTCGTGCATTATCACTTTTCCTCACCCAAATAACAATCACAGTTAAGGGCAAAGAAAGAAACAGTAATTCATAAACCGTCCCAACAATGGCAATCAATAATCATCTTCACAACAAGTCCCGACAAGGGAGAACAATAACAATTCTACAACCTGGCAAAGGTTCAACAATTCATTTCTGCAAATATGTCTCACAATAAACATTAACAACGACTCACGGTCATACTAGACGCCAGTGTATGGATGCTCGTCACCAAAGCCCATACACCGCACTCGATCACATAACACATAGCACATAATCCTATTCCCTCAAGCTAGGATAGAACAAACACTTACCTCGAATGTTTACGAACGATTTAATCCGTAGCAATGCCTTTTCCTTTTGAATTTGACTCCAATCCAATCGTATCTATACACAATTGATTTAATATCATCAATTCTACTTAACAAACTAGTTCATATTGCTAAATATGGTTTTTACAACATTCTGCCCGAATAGTAAAAATCGACCCCAGGCCCACATAATCGAAACTCAAGTTTCGAACCAAAATAAGTTCACCCAATCTTCCATGAGTTCAAATATACAATTTGTTCTTAAGTTCGACTCCAAAACGAGGTCTAAATCGCAAATTCTTTGAAAGCCCTAACTATACCCATTTCTCAAATTTTTCAACCAATTTACACATGTTTAAGCCTAAGGATTTGATTGATGTTGATGAAAAATGAAGAAGACGAGTTAAACAATACTTACCCAATGAACTTTGATGAAGAAATGCCTCAAAGATCGCCTAAGAGCTGTGGAGAAGAAAGGATTTTGTGAAAATGGGATAAAATCCCGTAAGTGTTCTGTTTTGGGTATTAAATCACTGGGCGGAAATTTACCCTACGCGATCGCGTGAATTGGGCTGCGATCGCGTAGAGGAAAGACTGGCCTCTTATGCGATCGCGTGCAAAAGGTTGCGATCACGTAGAGAAAGGACTGGAAGCTACGCGATCGCGTGAGGATTGCTGCGATCGCGTAGAGGAAACTCACCGGGCAGCCTATTTGCCCTATGCGATCGCGTGAAAATGACTGCGATCGCGTGGGGGAGGAACTGGAAGCTACGCGATCGCGTGAGGGATGCTGCGATCGCGTAGAAGAACTGGCCAATGTTGTGCGATCGCGTGGATGAGGCCGCGATCGCGTAGAACAAAATCCCTCTGCAGAAACAGCAGAATTTCTGCTGTGTTTTCAAATCCAAAAACTTCATCCAACGGCCTATCAAATCTTTACCCGAGCTCCCTGGCTCCAAACCAAATATGCACACTAACTCAAAAACATCATACGAACTTGCTCGCGCGATCAAATCGCTAAAATAACATCAAAATCAATGGATTGAGCCTTAAAACTCAAGAATTCTTTCAAATTTCATAATTTCTAAAATTTCCAATTTAAGGCCGAAATGCGTCAAACGACGTCCGTTTTCAACCAAACTTTACAGGAAGCGCTTAACCAATATATATGACCTGTACCGGGCGTCGGAACCATAATACGAGCCCGATACCAGTACTTTTTAATCAAAAATCAGTTTCATTTTCCTTAAACATTTTCATAAAACAATTTAACAGAAAAATTCTTTCACCGGGGTTCTAGACCTCGGATTTCAATTCCGGGCATATGCCCAAGTTCCATATTTTTCTACGGATTTTCTGAGACAGTCAAATCACGGATCCGGTCCGTTTACCAAAAATGTTGACCAAAGTCAACCATATCAATATTAATATCAAAATTCTTCAACTTTTTCACATATTTCACATATTTCAACATAAATATTTTCCAACTTTGTGCCCGGACTGTGCACGCAAATCGAGGCAACTATAAATGAGGTTTTCAAGACCTCCAAAGCTCGGAATGATTAATAAAACAAGTGATGACCCTTTGGGTCGTCACAATCTCCACCTCTAAAACAACCGTTCGTCCTCGAACGGACAAAAGAAAGAAGTACCTGAGTCAGGAAACAAGTGTGGGTAGCGGCTCCGCATATCAGACTCGGACTCCCAGGTCGATGCCTCAGGAGGCTGACCTCTCCACCGAACACGCACGTAAGGATAACTCTTCGACCTCAACCGTCGAACTTGCCGGTCTATAATAGCCACCGGCTCCTCCTCGTAAGATAGATCATTGTCCAATTGGACAGTACTGAAGTCTAACACATGTGTGGGATCGCCGTGGTATCTCCGAATCATAGATACATGAAAAACTGGATGCACGGCTGATAAGCTAGGCGGCAGAGCTAGTCTGTAAACCACCCCTCCCACTCGGTCTAGAATCTAAAATGGACCAATATACCTAGGGCTGAGCTTGCCCTTCTTCCCGAACCTCATCACGCCCTTCATAGGCGACACTCGGAGCCATACTCGCTCACCAACCATGAAATCCACATCTCGAACCTTACGATCCGCATAAGTCTTCTGTCTGGACTGAGCTGAACGCAATCTCTCCTGAATAGTCTTGACCTTATCCAAGGCCTCCTGAACTAAGTCTGTACCCAACTACCAAGCCTCTCCCGGTTCAAACCATCCAACTGGAGGTCGACATCGCCTACCATACAACGCCTCATACGGGGCCATCAGGATGCTGGACTGGTAGCTGTTATTGTAGGCGAACTCTGCTAATGGCAGAAACTGGTCCCACGAGCCACCAAAATCAATAACACAGGCTCGAAGCATGTCCTCTAGAATCTGAATAGTCCTCTCGGACTGGCCATCCGTCTAAGGATGAAAAGCTGTACTCTGCTGAATCTGGGTGCCTAACTCCTGCTGGACCGCTCTCCAGAACCACGAGGTAAACTGCGTACCCCGATCAGAGATAATAGATACAGGCACCCCACGAAGACGAACAATCTCTCTAATGTAAATCTCTGCTAACCTCTCCGACGAGTAGGAGACAAATAGTGGAATAAAGTGTGCTGATTTGTCAGCCTATCAACAATGACCCAAATAGCATCAAATTTCCTCCGAGTCAAAGGAAGTCCAGTAACGAAGTCCATAATGATCCGCTCCCATTTCTACTCGGGAATTTCAATCCTCTGGAATACACCACCAGGTCTCTGGTGCTCATATTTCACCTGCTGACAATTCAGACACCGAGCGACATACGCAACGATATCTTTTTTCATTCTGTGCCACCAATAGTGCTACCGTAAGTCCTGGTACATCTTCGCGGCGCCTGGGTGAATAGAATACCGCGAACTGCGGGCCTCCGCTAAGATCAACTCTCGAATCCCTTCGACATTGGGCACACAAACTCGACCCTGCAATTTCAATACCCCATCATCATCTAGACTTACCTGTGTGGCACCTCCCCGCTGTACTGTATCTCTCAACTCACGCAAATGAGGATCATCAAATTGCCTCTCACGGATACGCTCTAATAAAGAAGAACGAGCGACCGTGCAGGCTAACACTCTGCTAGGCTCAGAAATGTCTAATCTCACGAACCGGTTGGCTAAGGCCTGGACATCTAGAGCTAATGGTCTCTGACTGACCGGAATGTATGCAAGACTACCCATGCCGGCATACTTTCTACTCAATGCATCGGCCACCACATTGGCCTTACCTGGGTGATATAAGATAGTAACATCATAGTCTTTTAGCAACTCTAACCATCTCCGCTGTCGTAGATTCAACTCCTTTTGCTTGAACAAGTACTGTAGGCTTTTGTGATCGGTGTACACCTCACATGTCACACCATATAGATAATGCCTCCAGATCTTTAAGGCATGAACCACTGCTGCTAACTCAAGATCATGAACTGGATAATTCTTCTCATGTATCTTTAATTTCCTCGAAGCATAAGCGATAACCTTACCATCCTGCATCAATACCGCTCCAAGCCCTGTACGAGATGCGTCACAATAAACTGTATAAGGCCATGAACCTGTGGGCAAAACCAATATCGGTGTCGTAGTCAAAGCTGTCTTGAGCTTCTGAAAGCTCTCCTCACACTCGTCTGACCACTGAAACTGGACACCCTTTCGGGTCAACCTGGTCATCGGGGCTGCTATGAATGAGAATCCCTCCACAAATTGACAATAATAACTGGCTAACCCCAAGAAACTTCAAATCTCAGTAGCTGAAGCTGGTCGAGGCCAATTCTTGACTGCCTCAATATTCTTTGGGTCTACCTGAATACCTTCCACTGATACAATGTGACCCAGAAATGCTACCGAACTCAGCCAGAACTCACATTTAGAAAATTTGGCATATAGCCGGTTATCTTTCAGAGTCTGAAGAACCACTCTGAGGTGCTGCTCGTGCTCTTCCTGGCTGCGGGAGTACACCAGGATGTCATCTATGAAGACTATCACGAACAGATCTAAGTAAGGCCTGAATACCCGATTCATCAACTCCATGAATGCTGCTGGGGCATTAGTCAACCCGAAGGACATGACCAAGAACTCATAATGCCCATATCTAGAACGAAAGGCTGTCTTGGGAATGTCAGCCGCCCTAATCTCCAGCTGATGGTAGCCTGACCTCAAGTCTATCTTAGAGAATACCCTCGCTCCCTGTAGCTGGTCAAACAAATTATCAATCCTCGACAGTGGATACTTATTCTTTATCGTCACTTTGTTTAATTGACGGTAATCAATACACATCTGCATCGAACCATCCTTCTTCTTCACAAATAACACCGGTGCACCCCAAGGAGAAACACTAGGCCTGATAAAGACCTTCTCTAGTAAGTCTTGCAACTGATCCTTTAACTCTTTTAACTCTAGTGGGGCCATGCAATACGTTGGAACAGAGATGGGCTGAGTGCGTTGTGCCAGATCAATACAGAAATCAATATCCCCGTCGAGTGGCATACCCAGCAGGTCTGAAGAGAAAACCTCGGGAAAATCCCGTACAATAGGAACTGAATCAATAGAAGGAACCTCCGCGTTGGAGTCAGGAACATATGCCAAATAAGCCAGACACCCCTTTCCGACCATGCATCAAGCCTTAATATATGAAATAACATTGCGGGCGGAGTGGATTGAGGTACCTTTCCACTCTAGTCGGGGTGATTCGGGCAAGGCTAAGGTCACCGTCTTAGCATGGCAATCAAGAATAGCATGGTATGGGGACAACCAGTTCATCCCCAATATGACATCAAAATCTACCATATCCAAAAGCAACAGATCAACACGGGTCTCAAGACCCCCAAATATAACTACGCACGAACGATGCACCCGATCGACTACAATGGAGTCACCCACTGGTGTAGCCACATAAACTGGAATATCTAGAGCATAGCTGGGCACGGCCAAATACGGTGCGAAGTAGGAAGACACATAGGAATATGTAGATCTAGGGTCAAATAATACTGAAGCACCTCTGCCACACACAAGAATAGTACCCGTAATCACGGCATCTGATGCCTCTGCCTCTGGCCTGGCCGGTAAAGCATAGAATCGGGGATCCGTACCTCCCCTCCGAGCCGCGTCTCTAGGACGACCATCAACCGGCCGACCTCTACCTCTCGGCCGGACGGTCTCCACCCCTACGGTCTCGACCTCCACCTCATAATCTATACCCCCGCCTCGGGTCGGCCGGGCAGGCCGAGGGTCGGCCGGGGCTCCGAATTATGGGACGAGGACCTCGCTCGCCGAGAGTCGCCCGCCGCAGAGGGCAATTCCGATAAAATGACCTCGGGTCATCATAACCGTAACAACTCTAGAGCGATAGGGCTCGCCGGCCCCGACGCCCTGAACGGCCTCCACGAAACACTACGAAGCAGGCCGAGCATTAATAGGAGGCTGGTCGGAATAATGCCCACGAAAACCGCGATCACCCGGTCCACCCCGTGAAGCCTGAAGGGCGGAATGAAAGCGCCCGGAGGACCGGCCTCTATCAAAGGATTCTCTGCCACCGGAGGAAAAACCTAACCAAACCTCGCTCGAATGACCAGGCCTCTTATCCGAAGAACAACCGCCTCCCCAGCAAGAGCCATCTCAACTCGCGTGTTGCATTTGGCTGCCTCCCGAAATGATATGTCACTTCCCACGCCCATAGCCATCTCGAGTCTAATCGGTCGATTAAGCCCATCTATAAACCTCCGGACCCTCTCTCGCTCTCGTGGGAAGTATCACCACCGCACGACGAGCCAAATCGACAAATCTCGTCTCGTACCGTGTGACCGTCATAGTGCCCTGACGGAGGCGCTCAAACCGCCTCCGAAGTACATCCCGCTGAGTAGCAAGGAGAAACTTCTCCATAAATAGTTCCGCAACCTGGTCCCATGATAAAGCTGGGGACCCTGCTGCTCGAGTCAAGCAATAATCTCTCCACCAAGTCTTGGCGGATCCTGCAAGTCTGAATGTACAGAAGTCAACTCCATTTGACTCCACGATCCCCATAGTCTTGAGAATCTCATGGCAACTGAATAAGAAGTCCCGAGGATCCTCTGATGCGGCTCCACTGAATGTAGTGGTAAATAGCTTGGAGAACCGATCAAGCCTCCATAACGAATGAGAAGTCATGGCCGCTCCATCGCCAGCATGAGCTGTGGTACCTGACTGAGTGGCCACAGCTGGCCGAACCACTGGTGCCTGAGGCTGAGGAGCTACTGGCTCCGGAGTACGAGCAATAGCAGTCTGGGCCCCTCCTCCAGCCTGAGAAGCGGCCGGTGCAACTAATAATAAACCCGCTGCCGGCAATGTCGTCCAAAAATCCTCGCTATCTCGACCAAAGCATCCCCGGAGATCCGGAGTAAATAAAGCCTCTCCGGGACCTCGAGTCAGGCCCACCGGAGCCGCCGGAACCCGAACCTCATCGTCGATCTCAATACGAGGCTCCACCTTTGGAGTACTGCTGCCGGGGCTAAGCTCTACCCCTACCACGGCCTCTCGATACGGCGTTGGCCCCCGCCCTCGCCGCGCGAGCCGCTCGGGGCTCGGCCGCGGTCGGCGCACGGACGAAGTGCGCGTGTCCTCACCATCCGCGAAAGGACGGAATAGAAATTCAATCAGCAATCGAGGAACAAGTCGCACGGCAAACAAGAAGAACAAATGAGAGACTCTTTCCCAACTCAATAGACTGTCTGGAGGACAAGTACGGACGTCTCCGTACCTACCTCTCAAACTCTACTAAGCTTGTTCGTGAGCTGTGAGACCTATGTAACCTAGAGCTCGGGAGAATGTAACGACCCGGCCTGTCGTTACGGGAACTACCACCCCGTTACCTTGCAATTACATATCTTATGCTTTTATAACAAGTATTAGAGTATATCGGGTGAGTTAGGAGTGATTTGGATTGAAAGTGAAACAAATAGCATGTTTGAAGAAAGCTTGAATATGAGAAAAGTCAACCAAGAGTTGACTATTGAGTTAGAGTGCTCGAAACCGGATTCTGATGATTCGACTAGTTCCGGGGGATCATTTATTACTTAGGAGAGCAATCGGAATTGAATTCGGAGGTCCGGTGTAGTTTTAGGCTTGAATTGGCGAAGGTTGAATTTTGGCGAAATCCGGATGGTAGGTGATATTTTGATCCGGGGGTCGGAATGGAATTCCGACAATTTCTGTAGCTTCGTTATGTGATTTTGGATGTGTTCGCAAATTTTCAGGTCATTCGGACATCGTTTGATCGGGTTTTGGATTGAATGTTAGTTTTGAAAGTTTTGAAGAAACTTAGGCTTGAATTCGTGTGTAAATGGTGATTTTGATGTTTAGTATGGTGTTTTTATGATTGGAACAAGTCCGTATCATGTTTTGGAGTATGTTGGTGGTTTTCGTTGGGGTCCCGGGGGCCTCGGGATGGATTCGGACCATCAACCGGGCATTTAGAACTTGGAAAAAATTCTGCAAAAAATTGCAGTCAGCAGTTGCTCTATGCGATCGCATAGAGATGATTGCGATCGCATAGAAGAGTGGAAGGGGCGTGAAGTTTACTCTATGCGATCGCGTGAAAGGCATTGCGATCGCATAGTGTCCGGAATTTGTGCAGTGCGATCGCGGAGGCTCGATTGCGATCGCGGAGGGTAGGAATGCGAAGCTATGCGATCGCATGGCTAGGCCTGCGATCGCATAGAACAAATTGGACGCGTAGAAGAGAAATGGGGTCCAGGGAAAAATGTGATACGCGATCGCAGGAAAAGGGACGCGATCGCGTGAAGCTGGATGTTTGAACATCGCGATCGCGTGAGGCGAGTCGCGATCGCGTGAGTCCGGAATTTTGAACATCGCGATCGCGTGAGGCGAGTCGCGATCGCGTAAGGTTAAATGTTCTGGCAGTGAATTAAATTGCAGAACAGAGAGCTTACGGGTTTACACCCCAAAACTCAATTTTGAGCCCTAGAGAGAAGAAAACTCGAGGAAATCACTGAGAAGTCATCGGGTATTCGTCGGAGGTAAGATTCTTGACTCAAAAACATCATTTTATGGTAGTATTAACATCAATCTTCATGAAATTGAGTAGAAATCTTGAAGAAATGTGGCCTAAGTATTGAAAACGGGATTTTTGGATTTGGAAGGCCATTTGAACTCCGATTTCGATAAATTTTATATGCACGGACTCGTGGCGAGATGAGGGTCGCGTTGGTACTAATTTCGGAATTTTCCGAGCAGTGGGCCCGGGGTCGGGTTTTACCAACTTGGTGTATTTATGCGAATTTCATGTAAATTGAAGTGGGTTATGATTCTTTGACCCGTATTTGATATAATTATTGTGATTTGACTAGATTCTACGCACGAGGGAGCTAAATTCAAAGGGAAAGGCATCGCGGACGAGTCTACGACAGGCTAGAGGTGAGTAGTTTGTGTATATAGTAGCCTGAGGGTTCGAAACCCCGGCTTAGCACATTGTGACGCTAATATGGCGTGGCTCGCACACCGTGGCAGGTGCGGGATTGATTGTGATTGGGGATTGAGACTTGGTCCATCCCGGAAATGAATAATATGTTGTTAGTGTTGGAAATACACTGTATTTGCTATATTTGTGGGCTGTAAGCCTTGTTTGGGGCCTTGTGCCGATCTGTAGCGTCCTTAGAGGACAATATTTACGTGATAGCTATAATTGCTTAAATCACTGATCTCAGTCCTGGAAATGGAAATCATACTTTTGAAATGCTAAGTCACCGGCTTTTACAAATTTAATAAAGTTAAAGTATTTTTCATAAATTATGAATTGAGAACCGGAATTAAGGAAAATGAATTGTTTTGTGACTTAATTGCTTATTATGGACCGAGCATGGGACTCGGGCCGCACGCCGCAGTGGTTGATACGTGGATCGGGCCGCACGCCGCAGTGACATTGTGCTCGGGCTGTAGGAGTCCCTCCGGAGTCTATACACACCCCCGAGTGAGCGCCGTCGACCCAAATTGGATCGGGCCACACGCCGTAGCGGTTACGTGCATTGCATTACATACTGTATTTGTTGAACTACTCGGTGGTAGCTATATTGTAGTGTCGATGCTAGTTCGTAGGAGATTCGAACCGTAGTTTAGCTTCATTATGTGGTAATTTGTGGATTTCTTACTGTCAGCTACTTATATATATTTGTTACTCACCGAGTACTTAGTACTCACCCCTACCCCCGCACCTCTTGTGTGCGTACTCGGTACTCGGTGAGCGATAGAGACGAGCATTTCCCGCGGTTGCGGTGTCATATCGAGTTGTCGAGGTAGTCGCCTACGTTCGCGAACCTAGCTTCTCATCTCCTTTCCGGTTGTTATTTTGTATTTTGTATTCGTACTTGGAGTATTTCTATATCGTACTCTCTATTTCCGTTGGGTTTTGTTAGAGTGGCTCTAGACTTGTGACTCGCGATCTTTGGGAGTGTCGGTATTTTGTTCACTTTTATTATTATTGGAGTTCTTAAACTCATATATTCTTCTTGGGTCGTCCATTTGGGGACTGGTATTGTGTTATAATTAAATTGTTGGTCTGGCTGGCCTAGCTTGATTGTTGGGCGCCATCGCGACCGGATTTAGGGTCGTGCCAAGTTGGTATCAGAGCCTAGGTTACTAGGACTCGCGAGTCATGAGCCGGTTTAGTAAGCTTTTGCGGATCGGTACGTAGACGTCCGTATCTATCCTCGGAGGGCTATAGAAACTTTAGGAAAAACCTCATTTTCTTGGATTCATATCGTGTGATTTGTGTTATCATGAAATTAAATCTTTCCATATTCTACTCTCTCGCATATGGCGAGAACACGAGCTAACGGACGTGGCGGACGACCACCATTGGCACCCGCAGGCCGTGGTCGTGGTAGAGGTAGGCAGCGAGCGCACGGCTCGTCGACCCACCAGCTGACTCGGCACTGCGGTCGTATTCCCGCACCGCGTGGCCCGGACTCGCGACCGCATTCCGGCGGCAAACGTTCCGACAACTCGGGTTCGAGCACCGACGCGCCCGTCGTGATACCGGGTCTTCGCGAGACCTTGGCTCGTATCTTATCGCTGTGCACGAAGCTTGGCTCGGGCAGAGCGGCTACATCGGCCGCGTACTCTCTTCACGCGCGAGGGGAGGGAATCGGACCCCGCGGGCTCGCACACCCGAGCCGATCCGCCCGGCGTGCGCCGTTGTACCGGCCTCCTCGCTATATGGTTCCGCGCTATGCCCGACGACGAGCGAGCCGTCGTTTGGAGAGACTGAGAGGCTGCGCGCCCTCCGACATTCGGTGGTCGCCGAGGCGAGGACGCCTAGGGTTTTCTTGACGGATGTCAGCGCATGCTTCCGCACCGCCGGGTATTCTAGAGTCCGGCGGTGTTTCATTCACCACTTTTCGGCAGGTGCAGCATTTCAGTCGTGGGAGGATTTCGAGAGGCGTAGGCCCGGCCGGGCGGTGCCGCCCTCACTGCGTACAGTTCTCCCGCGGTATTTTTGGAGCAAGACACGCCTCGGCCTCGCAGGAGGAGAGGCCGCGACGTCGGCCCGAGTGGTTGAGCGAGGGAGAGACGACGGTTAATCGACGACGAGACGAGATTCGCACGACTGGCATGTGCATGCGCGCGTGGATGGTTCCTACGTACGCAGAGAGGATTCAGCAGATTTCTTGATGGTCTTATTTATCCTATCCGCATACGGACGACCGGAGAGAGAGTTTCGGCGAGCTACCTTCGAGGAGGTGGTTGATGCTGCCCGTCATATCGAGACAGATGCCGCCGAGAGCGGGAGGAGAGAGAGGCTAAGAAGCCTCGTGGTTCGCGGTTTCGGTGCCGGTGCTCCGCTTCGTGGGCCAACCCCGAAGTAAGCAGGGTCGTTCTTTCGAGTCTCTACCGTCCGGGACGTGCGGAGTCCGGTGGGGATTCATCGGATCGTGGTCGTCGTGGCCATCGGTGTTATCAAGGTTGCGCGAGCCGCGCGAGCCGTCACCGCACCGAGTGCTCTTCCGGCTCGTAGCTCGCTCCTCGCTCCTCGACGACAGGTGGTTCATCGGTAGCGAGGGGTCCTCGGCGGCCCCTTCTTCCATCTTTCGGGCCGTTGTTTTGAGTGCGGCGATTTGGGCCATATCGAGAGAGAGTCCTCGGTGGCTTCGTAAGCGGTCTCAGCAGAGAGATCGGCCCTCGTCTTCTACTCGTTTCTTCGGCGCCGACACGATCGGCCAGGACCGGTAGCCCGGTATCCGCAGGTCGCCACGTGGGGAAGATCGCATCGGTGGAGGCGGTGTGCTCGTTTCTATGCTCTTCCGGACAGGAAGGATGCTAGTGTTTCAGATGCGGTCATTTCAGGTATTATTATCTCAGTCTGCCACATGGATGCTTCCGTCTTATTTGATCCCGGATCCACCTATTCTTATGTTTCTACTTATTTTGCACATCATTTGGGTATGACCCGCGGTATTCTTGCTTTGCCCGTACATGTGTCTACCCCGCTGGGGGATACTGTTGTCGCGGATCGGGTATATCGATCCCGTATTATTACTATTAGGGGTCCGGAGATCCGAGTTGATTTATTACAACCGGGCACTGGCGAGACTTCGATGTAATCCTAGCGTACGGATTGGCTATCTCCTCACCATGCGATTCTGACCGTCGCGCGCACGATCACACTAGCTATTCCGAGTAATCCAAGGATCGAGTGGCGTGGCTTCACCTGACTATGTGTCCGACGGGGTGATTTCTTATATAAAGGCCCAACGAATGATTGGCGAGGGTTGTTGATCTTATTTGGCGCTTCATTAGAACATGCCGAGGCCGAGACACCCGTCTCGATTCGGTCCCCTATTGTGAGGAGTTTCCTGGATGTATTTCCAACAGACTTACCGGGCTGCCGCCTGAACGAGATATTGATTTTGGTATTGATTTGGTGCGGGGCACTCAGCCCATTTCTATTCCTCCTTATCGTATGGCACCAGCAGAGTTAACAGAATTGAAAGAACAACTTCAGGAACGCTTAGATAAGGGTTTCATTCGTCCTGAGTCGTTCACCTTGTGGTGCACCGGTGTTGTTCGTCGAAGAAGAAAGATGGCGCAATTGAGAATGTGCATTGATTACGAGCAGCTGAACAAGGTAACAGCTGAAGAATAAGCACTCATTACCTCGTATCGAGGACCTATTTGATCAGCTCCAGTGAGCTAGTGTATTTTCTAAGATTGACCTTCGATCGAGCTATCATCAGTTGAAGATCAGGGACTCAGATATTATGAAGACAGCGTTCAGGACGCGATATGGGCACTACGAGTTCCTGGTGATGTCTTTCGGGTCGACTAATGCCCCAGCAGCATTCACGCACTTGATGAATAGTGTATTTCGACCGTACCTTGATTCTTTTGTGATCGTGTTTATTGATGATATTTTGGTGTATTCACGCAGCCAGGAGGAGCATGCACGCACTTGAGGGTGGTATTGCAGAGGTCGAGAGAAGAGAAGCTTTATGCAAAATTCACTAAGCGTGAGTTCGGCTTAATACGTGGGTTTTCCGGGACACGTAGTGTCCGATGATGGTATTCTGGTGCTGGATCCACGAAGTGTCGAGGCGATGCGAGCCGTGGTCCGCACCTTCCTCGCCTACAGAGATTCGGAGTTTTCTCGGCTAGGCGTGTTATTATCGCCGGTTTGTTCGGGGTTTCTCATCTATCGCTTCACCGTCGACTAAGTTGACACGAGAAGAATGCTCCATTTGCGCGGTCCGACGAACGCGAGGAAAGTTTCCGTGCTTGCTCGAGGAGGCTTTGACCACGACTCCAGTACTTGTGTTATCAGCCTCGGGGTCACATACGGTGTATTGTGATGCTTCTAGAGTTGGACTCGGTCGTGTGTTGATGCAGGAGGGTAGAGTTATTGTTTATGCTTCTCGCCAGTTGAAATCCTACGAGAAGAACTACCATGTCCATGATATGGAGTTAGCTGCTATTGTTCATGCCTCGAAGATTTGGAGGCATTACCTATATGGTGTATCTTGTGATGTATATACGGACCATCCCGCAGCCTTCAGCATTTGTTTAAGCGGAAAGATCTAAATTTGAGGCAGCGGAGACGGCTTGAATTGCTTAAAGACTATGATATTGCTATCTTGTACCATCACGGGAAGGCCAATGTAGTGGGCTGATGCATTGAGCCGGAAGGCTCTTTAGTATGGGCGACTTAGCGTATATTCCGAGCTAGGGAGAGACCCTGCGACTGGATGTTCGGCGCGTTAGCTAATCGGGATGGCGAGGCCTGGATATTTCCGAGCCCGATCGGGTGATGGCTTGTGTAGTAGCTCGTTCTTCTTTATATGATCATATTCGAGAGCGCCAATATGATGATCCACACTTACTTGTCCTTAAAGATAGAGTTCAGCATGATGATGCCAAGGATGTCACTATTGATAGTGATGGTGTATCGCGGATGCAGGGCCGGATATGCGTGCCCAATGTTGATGGCCTTCGTGAGTTGATATTGGAGGAGGCCCGCAGCTCGCGGTATTCTATTCATCCGGAGAGCCGCGAAGATGTACCGGGATTTGAAGCCAGCATTACCGGTGGAGAAAGATGAAGAAAGATATTATGAGCCACGCGGTCTCGGCTGTCTAAACCCGTCGGCGCGGTCAGCATGAGCATCGCAGAGCCCAGTGGTGTATTCCGAACGTATTGATATCGGTGTGGTGCTGGGAAAGAATAACCTGCGGACTTTGTTAGGTGGACTCTCAACAAACTGCAAGCAAGTTTGATTCGGTTTGGGTGGTGGTGGATAGGTTGACCAAGTCGACTCGCTTCATCCCGTCATGTACTCACTTATTCCTCGCAAGCGGTTGGCGCAGATATTCATCCGTGAGATAGTGAGATCGCATACGGAGTTCCTATTTCTATTATATCGTTACCCATAAGAAGCTTCACATCCCGCTTCGGGAGGACATTTTAGCGAGAGTTGGGTTCCCAGGTAGAATTGAGCACGGCATTTCATCCACGCCGACGGACGGGCAGTCCGAGCGTACTATTCGGATATTAGAGGATATGTTACGTGCTCGTGTCATTGATTTTCGGTGGTTCACGGGCTGATTATTTGCCTTTGGCCGAGTTTGCTTACAATAATAGCTATTAGTCCGACATTCGCGATGGCACGCGTATGAGGGCTTTGTATGGCGAGGCGGTGCGAGGTCTCCCGCTTGGTCGGTTCGGAGCCCGGCGAGGCTGGGTTGTTGGGGACGCAGTTAGTCCGACGATGCCTTAGACAAGCGTAAAGCGTGATTTAGGAGAGACTCCCGCACGGCCCGCGCCGCGTCGGAAGAAGGTTATGCAGACGGAGGGTCCGGAGATGTGTCTTATTCGGCGAGGCGAGGAGGCGTCGCCGGGCAGGTTTCGCCTACGAGGCGGTGTTACGAGGTTCGGAAAGAAAGCGAAGTTGAGCCCAAGGTTTATTTGACCTTTTGAGGTGCTTAGGAAAGTTGGGGGAGGTGGCTTATATGCTTGCTTTGCCACCCGGCTTGTAGGGAGTTCACCCGGTGTTCCATGCATCCATCTTTCCGGAAGTATGTCGGAGACTCGTCTCACGCGTTGGACTTCGCGCCGCGATACGCCTAGACGAGGATTTGACTTGATGATGTGGAACCGGTAGCCATTTTGGGTCGACGGAGTTCGTAAGCCGAGATCTAAGGATATAGCTTCGGTGAAAGTGCGGTGGAGAGGTCGTCCCGTGGAGGAAGCAACCTTGGAGACCGAGCAGGAAATGCGGAGGAGATATCCACACTTGTTTGATGCTCCGGGTATGTTTCTTAACCCCGCACGCGGACGAGCATTTGTTTAAGTTGGGAGAATGTAACGACCCGGCCTGTCGTTACGGGAACTACCACCCCATTACCTTGCAATTACATATCTTATGCTTTTATAACGGTATTAGAGTATATCGGGTGAGTTAGGAGTGATTTGGATTGAAAATGAAACAAATAGCATGTTTGAAGAAAGCTTGAATATGGAAAGTCAACCAAGAGTTGACTATTGAGTTAGATTGCTCGGAACCGGATTCTGATGATTCGACTAGTTCCGGGGGATCATTTATGACTTAGGAGAACAATCGGAATTGAATTCGGAGGTCCGGTGTAGTTTTAGGCTTGAATTGGCGAAGGTTGAATTTTGGCGAAAACCGGATGGTAGGTGATATTTTGATCCGGGGGTCGGAATGGAATTCCGACAATTCCTGTAGCTTCGTTATGTGATTTTGGATATGTCTGCAAATTTTCAGGTCATTCGGACATCGTTTGATCGGGTTTTGGATTGAATGTTAGTTTTGAAAGTTTTAAAGAAACTTAGGCTTGAATTCGTGAATAAATAGAGATTTTGATGTTTAGTATGGTGTTTTTATGATTGGAACAAGTCCGTATCATGTTTTGGAGTATGTCGGTGGTTTTCGTTGGGGTCCCGGGGGCCTCAGGATGGATTCGGACCATCAAACGGGCATTTAGAACTTGGAAAATTTCTGCAGAAAATTGCAGTCAGTAGTTGCTCTATGCGATCGCATATAGATGACTGCGATCGCATAGAAGAGTGGAAGGGGGTGTGAAATTTACTCTATGCGATCGCGTGAAAGGCATCGCGATCGCATAGGGTCCGGAAATTGTGCAGTGCGATCGCAGAGAAAGGGACGCGATCGCATAAGGTCAAGAGCGGAAGCAACGCGATCGCAGGGGGGCACGAACGCGATCGCGTAGAGTCATCAGTTGCCCATCGCGATCGCATGAGGGTCTACCCGATCGCTTAGAAGAGAAATGGGGTCCAGGGAAATTTGTGCTACGCGATCGCAGGAAGAGAGACGCGAAAAATACAGTCTGGGATTTTTGTGATACGCGATCGCAGGAGGAGAGACGCGATCGCGTGAGTCCGATTTTTGAACATCGCGATCGCGTGAGGCGAGTCGCGATCGCGTAAGGTTAAATGTTATGGCAGTGAATTAAATTGCAGAACAGAGAGCTCGCGGGTTTACACCTCCAAAACACAATTTTGAGCCCTAGAGAGAAGAAAACTCGAGGAAAACACTGAGAAATCATCGGGTATTCGTCGGAGGTAAGATTCTTGACTCAAAAACATCATTTTATGGTAGTATTAACATCAATCTTCATGAAATTGGGTTGAAATCTTGAAGAAATGTGGCCTAAATATTGAAAACGGGATTTTTGGATTTGGAAGGCCATTTGAACCCCGATTTCGATAAATTTTATATGCACGGACTCGTGGCGAGATGAGGGTCGCGTTGGTACTAATTTCGGAATTTTCCGAGCAGTGGGCTCGGGGTCGGGTTTTACCAACTTGGTGTATTTATGCGAATTTCATATAAATTGAAATGGGTTATGATTCTTTGACCCGTATTTGACATAATTATTGTGGTTTGACTAGATTCTACGCACGAGGCAAATTCAAAGGGAAAAGGCATCGCGGACGAGTCCACGGCCGGCTGGAAGTGAGTAGTTAGTGTATATGGTAGCCTGAGGGTTCGAAACCCCGCGTAGCACATTGTGATGCTAGTAGGGCGTGGCTCACACCCCGTGGCAGGTGCGGGATAGATTGTGACTGGGGATTGAGACTTAGTCCATCCCGGATATGAATAATGTTGTTAGTGTTGGAAATACACTGTATTTGCTATATTTGTGGGCTGTAAGCCTTGTTTGGGGCCTTGTGCCGATCTGTAGCGTCCTTAGAGGACAATATTTACGTGATAGCTATAATTGCTTAAATCACTGATCTCAGTCCTGGAAATTGAAATCACACTTTTGAAATGCTAAGTCACCGGCTTTTACAAATTAAATAAAGTTAAAGTATTTTTCATAAATTATGAATTGAGAACTGGAATTACGGAAAATGAATTGTTTTGTGACTTAATTGCTTATCAGGACCGAGTACGCGGACCTGCCGCACGCCGCAATGTCGATAGCGTGGGGATTCGCCACGCCGCAGCGCATTGCGCTTGGGCTGCAGAGTCCGCAGTCCGTACACGCCTGTCACGTCGTCGACGCAATTGATCGCTGCCACGCCGTACGTTACGTGCACGATTGCGCACCGTACGGTCGAACCACTCGCGGCAGCCGTACGGGGTAGTGCCGATGCCAGTTCGCAGAGATTCGAACCCGTAGTTTAGCTTCATTACGTGGTAATCTGTGGATTT
>JASVEL010006021.1:0-102702 GCA_032618575.1 Nicotiana noctiflora
GCTATTTCTAATTAATTTACCTTGTAACTTTGTAAATCATTCAGGAGCCGCATCAGTGTACCAGCACAATCGCATAAGCCATGAATTTCAGCATCAGCACTACCTAAAAGATCCTTAGGAATTTTTATTCCAACAAAGTATTGTGTTGTGAGAATAACGAATTTAGCCCCAGAAGTTACAGAGGTAGCAGACAAATACTCCTCTACGCTTGGCGTTTTATTGCTTGTCCACCACTCACGTTGTACCAGCATGCACTTCAACGCCTCAACCCACTATATATATGTTAATATCAATAGCGGAGCAACAAGTCAAGATAATTTAATACATCTAGTATAAATACATTTTCTTTTTTACCTAGTGAAGGCGTGTCAATTAACATTCCGTTATCATAATTAGAAGCAATAAATCAAAAAATGCTAGAGAATAGTTCGTGCACTTTCACGTACCAAGTTAATAAGGTGATCTTTGACTGATCGACCTTGCCTAATTTCTGCTTTTGCTGCAAGATCCTCCACTGTATTGTAAAAAGCTGAAAAGAAAAATTTAACCCTCTCTGAACGGAAACCAATACTTGCATATGCATCCCACCTGTAAAAAAACAAATACGGATACAGATCGTGGTAGAGCCAGGAATTTTTGTAAGAAGCTTTAAAGAAAATCACACCTAATATATATATATATATATATATATATATATATATATATGAATATATATATCAAGGGGATTGAATAGCTTTTACATGTACAAAAAAAATTATTTTAACCTTTTTAGTGCATCGTACATTTCATATTATCTTTACGATAACAAGTTCTAATATTAACTGTCGGTATATTGCAAAAGTTTTTCATTGTTAATGTCCTTGATAGTCAGTCAAAGACCGCCATATAAAATAAAACAGAAGGAGAAATATCAAGGAAAGATAAAAAAGATACCTTTCCACTAATTCGATGATGTTGAGCAGTTCATCTTTTGAAGCAAGAACATCGAAAAGATCATCGATCAAAGTTAGTAACATGGTGTATTTTGCATACATAAGACGAGCATCAGAGAATTCGTGTTCAAAGAGTACAGCAATACTAATTAAGTGAGAACGGTATATGTACTCTTGTGGCAATCCCACTTGGTCTAGTCTGCAATCTTCGTGCCACCTATATTCATTCATATATGTAGACAAATGATCAATTAATGATCAGGATAATACTCCCGGGAGTTAAGTTGACTAAAGTTTAAAGCTAAATTGGAATAAATCAACTTATTATATTAAAATTAAATTTTAGATATTCAGAGGAACAAACGTTGATAAGAGGAGGTGATTATGAAGATAATTATAGATGATGTTCACTGCACACTACCAGAAAATATGCCTATGGTAACAGTTATTTTAGCAACGGTTCAACAACCGTTGCCATAGACCCTGTATGGTAATGGTTATAACCGTTACAATAGCATTAAGGTGATATCAGCACACTTTAACTATAGAACCGTTGCAATTGTAAAACAACCGTTGCCATAGATTCATCTAGCGCAACGGTTATATGAACCGTCCCAATAAAACTATCTATGGGAACACTTTCGTTGTAAAAATTTCTATTGGAACGGTTATTTTTTCCCCTCTTATTTTCCCTCCTGAATTTTATTACCCCCGCCAAAACAATCTATTCATTTTATTTTTTAATAATTTTAATTATATACATATTAAATAAGAAACTTCACTTAACCCTATTAACTGCGCTACTCCCTCTGCTAGCGATACCCCCAAAGTAAAAACAGCCGTCATCTTCTTCTTCTTCACTGACACCTGCCCCCATCTCTCTCTCCAAAATTTCTTCATGGATACACTGCTAAAAACTCAGATATACTGAAGGTATTTTATTAAATTTTTATAATATACATATCAATTTTTTTTGTCGATGGCGAAATTCCTGTGGTATTTTGTTGAAGGTTGAATCTGTATACAAAGTTGGATTTTGGGTATTTGAAGCTTTTTGGAATTATTTTAAATAAATTGTTGGTTCAAAGTTATTAAGCGGGTTAACGGAAGAGATGACCTAGGGTTCGTTATTTTCGTGAGTGTCTGAACAAATTGGTTTTGGGGTTTTATTCTAATTGGTGTCGTGAAGTTGTGGCTGAAGCTTGGGTTCATTTTTTTTAGGATTACTCGACAATCAAATTTCTGGTGTTGAAGCTTGAAGAACAACTTCAAATTTCTGGAGTTGAGTGCGTGAAGCTGTTGCGTAGCTTATGCACTCCTCGACGCATCAGGTGTGATTTCTCTATGCTTAAACTTGCGTGATTCTTTGGATTCTGAGGGATTTGTGATTGATTAATCGAATAGAAGACTGAACTTTATTACCATTATTTGGGATCGATCGATTTGAATCTGTGAATTGGACTCACGTAGTTTAAGCTTGATTTTTTTTAGTATTGTACTAAATTCGTAGTTCGACTTGAGGCTGCCATTGGTTGAAACTATTTGCTGTAAAATTTCTTGGAGATTGTTGAACTGATTTTGTGAGTTCGATTTGATAGCAATCGGTAGAGGCTTGAATCTACAGATAATTGAAGTACTGATAACATTTGTAGTTGTAGTGTATGCCATTAATTAGAGGTTGTTTTAGCATTTTGTTGGTCGGGATAATAGAACCTTACCATATTCTGGGTTTTACTATGGAATTTAAGGCCGTTCCCTAAACCAAAAGATTTAAGATGACATAAGTGTATCAAGAATGATAAGATATTATAAGACGATAAATATTGTAGTTAGGTATACAAAACTGTCAATATTTTCCCATTTGGACATCTGAAATTAGCTCATTCTCAGCTCCAGATCAACCTAATGTTCACATTTTATACTACTGTCTATTGTTTATTGACACTGTGATCTTGAGAATTGTTTGGAGGTTGGGAGTATGTCACCAAACTCTTTAAAGCTTTAGTTCTAGTTGTTGTTTTGCTGCCCGATAATTCTTGGTATAACTCCACAAACATTCTTGCTATGTCTTTTGGCTCTGTGTGTATTACATCTGAAGCATCTTTCAGTTGTGTAATGCACTTTTGTAATCTCCTATGTTTAATAACAAAGAAATACTTAGAATTATCATCTCCCAACCGATTCCATGTTGCTTTGCTTCTTTGTGGATTTGCGTATGGCATTGGAGTTTCAGTAGGGATATTGCAAGGCTTTTTTTAATTCATTCTTGCTTGTGGATTCGCAGAGGAAGCAAAGTATCAAGACTAGTAAAGCAGATGGTGAGCCTAAATTTCAACCCATGAAGCAACAAAGGAGAAGGTTAGAGAATCACACTAAAGTTGGGGCTACATGTCCAACTTTAGGATGAAAACATACTTGTACAGAGCATTCAAATACATAGAAAATTTAATTATCAAAATAAAAAATTTTAAATTTAGATATTTAAAAACTATAAAGTATTATAAGTTGCATTTTTTTTGTCAATATGACTGTAAGTACGTGACTTTTGCCTTGCTTGAAATATTCCTATAGAATATATAAAATTAAGATATTTTTAATTATTTAATTTTTAGGATTTAATTACATGATTTTGTTTTTGTTTGCATTTTATGTGCATCGTTAATCGGTAAAATTCCTAAAAATGCAAAATATAGTACCTTTGCATTCAGAATTTAATTTTATATTTGTAGTTTTATTAGTTAATTAATATTACAAAAATAGAAGAAAATAACAAAAATAGTCATTTTGCATTTTTACTAAGTTTTATTTTTAAATTAGAATTTAGTTAATTTTAGAAAATTAATATGTTTAGTTGTAGAATTAAATCAGGTCTTTATTTTTGATTTAGTATTAAACAAAAAAAATTAAAAAAGAGATAAAAAAGAATTACGAAAATAATTAAAAAAAAACAGTTTGTTTGTTTAAAGCATTTGGATTGTTATTCAATTTAATGTGGCTAGCACAATTTAATCCCACCAGACCAAACTCAATCCAGTCCAACGCATCTCAGAAACCTAGTCCAGCACCGTTCTAATTGAAGTGACATCGTTTCAATGCCTTTGAATCATGACCGTTAGATCTCATCAGTCTAACGGTCCGGAACTAACTAGGATGTTTGATATATAAATGTCCTAATAACCCCTACAGCCCAAAATCATCTCTTAGAACACCCCTGTTACACATCACCACCCTCCTTCGCCTTCCGCAGTCTACCGACGGCCGAAAATCGCCTTCGCCGGCGATGATTAACCAATCACTCGCAAAACTACACCATAGCCCCTTCTTCGCCTCCTCTTTCCAGATCCGGGCTTAGTTTTCTCGAATCCCCATCAAATTCATCAAATAATTCAAACCCTAGCACCGCCTCCGCCGTAGACGACGGTACCACCTCCCAAATCTCACCAAATTCACACCCTGGACTCGCCTCACCTTCTTCTTCCCAAATCCCAAACCAATTTTCCCCAAATCCAACCGTAGTACTTCGAATTCTAGATCTAGGGTTTGGGTTTGTGACTGGTTCAAGTTTCAAAAAGGGGGCCAATTCGAATTGGTTCTAAATAATGCTATGTGTTTGTTCTTGGTAAGAACAAGCACATAAAATTATTTGGGGACCAAATTCGAAGAGGATCAAGTTAGGGCTAAATCAGTAAGGTTTCCCTTTTTATTTGATTATTTTTTTATTTCGTTTGTTGATTTGTTTTTGTGTTATTTTTATTTTTTGGTTTAATTTTTATTTTGTTGATTTTGTTGTGATTTTTCTGTTGGTTTAATTAAGTTTTGGTTCTATTAATGTAGGCTTTAAATCTTTAATTTTCACTTATTATTGATTAGTTTAGTTAGATTTGATTTTTCTGTTTATTTTTTCAGTTTTCTTAGAATTAATTTTGATTCAGTTTGATTCATATTTTGAGTGTTGGTTTTTCGATTCATGGTTCGATATGTGTTTAATTTTGTTTGTCTCCATATATTCCTGTTTAATTGATAAATGTCCGATAGTTTGTTAATTTGAACCATTAGAGACTAATTTAGGATTAAGAATAGGTTTAGTTAATTTTGTTAATTGAAGTGTGATTGTTGCCGAGCATTTCCGAGCCTATTTTAGTTTAACTATGGTCATTGTTGACCAAGGTAAAAGGGCATGGGGTTAGTTGACTAGTTTATCTAATTTAGGGGGGAAGGACAAGGGTAGTATAGGTATTTCTAAATGAAGAATAATGCAATAACTGAAATTGAAAACCCCTAGAATTTTCTAGATGGGGTTCCAATTAGAATTTTAGGGATATAGTGGTCTAACTAGGGCAACAAGCCAATAAATAAGGGACTAACTAGCTAAAATTTGCAATTAAAAGAGGGATTTATAGGTAAAACAGAAATCTAAAGGCATCCATAGTTTTGGCTATAAAAGGGCATACCCCTTGCCTTGTTTCACAGGTTTAGAAGTTTAGAGATTTTAAAAAATCTGAAAAGTTTTGAGAGGGTAAATCTGAGAAAGTTATAAGTGTAGAAGAGTTCTAGATCTGGAAAATTTTAAAATTTAAAATTGAGAAGCCTAGTGAGATCAAATATTCCAAAAAAATCCAAAAAAAAAAAAAAACTAGTCTTAGAAATATTGCAACGTCCTGAAGCTTCAAGCAGCCAAAAACTCCAAAAATACAATTTCATTAACGTTTTCTTAGGGTAATTTTGAGTTCCAGCTGTTAGATCAAATTTACAGCTTGCATAAGGTTAAAAAATAGTTAGAAGTTTCTTGTAATTCAGCAGCTAAAGCTTTAGAAGTCCCTGGCTTGATTTCTAAGTTTTAAATTGGTTTATTCAAGCTGTTTTGGGTATTCCTCTGAATCAAATTCGTGGGCTGCTGTTATACTGTTTTGGTCCTAAAATCGATTTTATTGCTGCTGTTTTTGCTGCTCAACTGATCCTCAATTCTCTTTCATTTGTTTCAATTTCCAGCTACATATCATGTAGATCTCAAGCTTTGGAAATAAATTAAAGTGCAGCATGTTTTCTCTGTTAATTTTCATATTGTATTTCAGTAATTTTAGGACTCCATTGAATTCTCGTTTGTAATTGAATTGTTTGGACTGTTTGAACTATTTTCAGCATAAGGTGAATGCCATATCCAGTATCATTTAGTATACCTTAGTTGAAATTTGGATTGCTGGACTCGTTAGCACTATATGCAAAATGATGTTAGTTTAGCATAGTTTAATTTTCTACAAAAACAGTATCTCTTATAGAAATAATTGACAGTTTTAATTCATTCACTTGAATTTAAATTCCAAGTCAAGTTGTATTACTGAATTATAATAGCAGGGTGTTTCAGATTCGTGCTAGTTCATTTTGCCAATAGCTCAGAAGTAAAAATAAGAATTTGGTATTTCAGTGATTACTCCTGTTTCCAGTCATGATTAGGTTCATTTAGAGTGTATTAGTTGCAATTAAAGGAGTGTCAAATTTTAGAGTAATTACGTTAGTTATTAATATACCAAAAAGTTGAACAAAATGGATGAATTGAATAATTAAGTGTCTAAGAATTAATGTTTGATTTGAATGAATTGTGCACTTATTTTCCAAAAACTGTTAAACAAGCCTACAAATTGCATCAGTTTGGGCTCCTTCAAGAGCCAAGGCAGTACATTTTTTAGAAAACGAGATTTGGGCCTAATGGTATAATCAGAAACCTAAGTGATTTAATCACTGAGTCCCAATTTATAGTTTATTTTCGACTTGGGCCTGTATAGGCCATGGCCGGGCATTTTCCTACCAAAATCTTACTAAACTTTCTCATTTTGAGATTGATTGGAGGCCCAAGGTGCTCAAGGCTTAATTCATATTTGAAATGGTTTGGTCCTTTCAAGTTATGTATCAAGCTCAAATTAAAAGGGGTTTCAATGATGGAGATCCTTTTGTTTGAATTTGGACTTGACCTCGAGGCCCGAATTCGTTTGAATACTTTTGAATAGTAGTTAATTAATAATTCAAATTAATTAGGTTTTCTAGAGACAATAATTAATAGAAAATTATAGTTCCTTTAGGATAACCTTTAAAATAAAATGATGTGCGTCGTGCCAAATAAAATTCTTAAATTGTGCATGTGCGGCTCTCTTTTAAATATTCACATTAAAATATTTAGAACTCGGGATGTGCTATTTAGCGAATTTTCATGGCCTCGCCCAAAGTTAATAACACGTTAGTTATTTTAGGCGTGTCCTTTAATAAATTTATCTTCTTAAACTCGGGTGTGCACTTCATGCGATCCAAATCCAAATTCAAAAATATTAAATAAAATGTGTCGTGGATCCGGGTGCATTTCATGTGATGTGGTCTAAAAATATGTTTTAAACGACGTTCAATTTCCTTAAAATTAATTAAAAATGATAAATAATTATAAAATTGTACTATAGGATGACATATATTAAAATCAAATTTTTAGCCAATTATACTAGTTTAAGCGACCGTACTAGACCAACGGGATCCGGGGTACCTAAAATCTCCCCTCGAGTCAACAGAATTCCTTATTAAGAATTTCTACTTCGTAGACTGCATTCGGGAAGTCAAAATTTTCCTCGATTTGGGATTCAAGATAAATCGGTGACTTGGGACACCAAAAGCTAAACCTATCCCAAGTGGCGACTCTGAACCAAATAAATAATTCTATTTTGAATAATGTCACTTAAAATAGAAAAACTTCCTTGTACACTATCCTTCGAGGTAGGTGTGTAAAAAGGAAGTGTGACAATGACGCACAAATGCGTTTTAAAATATTGATCAACGTTCATATAATTTGAATCTTGAGGTCGAGTGTTGATAGCCCTTCGGAGGTTAGCACCGACCATAATCCCGAGCTCTCGAGATGTGCTAACGAGCCATCATAATCGATGGAATTGGACCCTCCAATTTTGCCGTATATAAAGAGATTCGTATTGACTGATCCAAGCCTTGAGTTGCTAGAACAATGAGCACAATATATCTCCTATACTTACAATATAATGCTTGTAGTACAAAATGAGTGTAAAATAGAACTGTCCTAATAATAGGGTAATATGGTAATTTATAGGATAACCTAATTGTAAATGCCCTTAATAATTCTTCCGACTGTATTATAACCATCTATCGTGCTTTGTTAATAACACGTTAGTCGTTTTAGATATGTACTTCAATAAATTTACCTTCTTAAACTCGGGTGTGCATTTCATACGATCCAAATTCAAATTTCAAAATGTTGAATAAAATGTGTCGCGGATCCGGGTGCATTTTCATGTGAGGTGATCTAAAAATATGTTTTAAACGACGTTAAATTTTCTTTAAAGCGATAAATAATTTTAAAATTGCACTACAGGATGGCATGTATTAAAATCAAATTTTTAGTCGATTATAATAGTTTAAGCGATCGTGCTAGAACCACGGGATCCGGGGGTGCCTAACATCTTCCCTCGGGTCAACAGAATTCCTTATTTAGAATTTCTGGTTCGCAAACTCCATTCGGGAAGTCGAAATTTTCCTCGATTTGGGATTCAAGATAAACCGGTGACTTGGAGCACCAAAAGCTAAACCTATCCCAAGTGGCGACTATGAAACAAATAAATAATTCCATTTTGAATTATGTCACTTAAAATGGAAAAACTCCCTTATACGCTATCCATCGGGGTAGGTGTGTAAAAAGGAAGTGTGACAATGACACACAAATACATTTTAAAATATTGATCAACGTTCATATAATTCGAATCTCGAGAAGTAAAAAATATAACTTAAATTAGGACATAGGAAGAGGAAAAGTCGGACTTAAGAGTAAAAAAAATTTGGTTGGGGTCCCGGAGACCTCGGGGTAATTTCGGGGGTTCAAACAGATTATTTTTGGTTGGTTTATGGGATCAGTTTTTGCTATCATAAGTGTTGCAGTTCTTAAAGCATCGCGTTCGCGTGGTGGTGGATGCGAATGTGTAGAGGAAATTTGGACGTTTGGGTGTTTGGCATTCACGTTCGCGAAGGTGTTGATGCGAACGCGTAGTGGAGGAATCTGGGTGTTCGCGATTGGTTGTCCACGTTCGTGAAGGAGAAATTTGGGATCAATGGATTTTGTTTTACGCGATCGCGTAAGGGAGGACGCGTTCGCGTGGAGTCTGGTCATTGAGCATCGCGATCACGTGGTGCATGTCGCGTTCATATAGTGGAAGCAAGCTGAGCATCGCGTTCACGTGGCCAAGGCCCGCATTAGCGTAAGAGGATTTTGAAATTTTAAAATATTGGTCATCGCGTTCGCATGGGTAGTGTTGCGAACGCGATGAAGGAAAGCCTAGGCGGACAAAAGGGTTTTATAATATAACTCCGCGAGAAAAAATTATTTTCCACCATTGTTGAGCATATTTTAGAGCTATTGGACGAGGGAGTAAGAGGATTTCAACTAGGTTTCGATTGGAGGTAAGTTTTATGAGCTAATTACGTGATATTATTGAAGAATCATCATCTAAATCTCTGAAAATTGGGTGAAAATTGGAGAAATTAGGACTTGGTTTTTGGTATTGAAAATTTTGAATTTGAAGGGGCTAATGGACTCCGATTTTAATAAATTTTATATGTACGGACTCGTGGTGAGACGAAGATTCCGAAAATGTAAATTTCTTAATTTTTCAAGAAGTGGGCCCAACGCTAGGGTTTTGCCAACTTCATATTCTTGGGTGTTTTCCGAGTTATTTCGATTGGGTTATGTTTCATTAGCATATTTTAATGTATTCCTTATGGTTTTAAACAGATTTGGTACCTGTGGAGGTTCATTCAAGAGGAAAAGTCTTACCCGACTAGTCTCGTGGCCGATTCGAGGTGAGTAATAGATGTGGATGATGACCTGAAGGTTTGAAACCCTGGTATATTACACTGTGACACTATATTGAGGCGAGACACGTACTTTACGGTGAGTGCAGGGTCGATTGTGATTATGGGACTATGGCTTAGTCCTCTCGTGTGGTGTTGTTAGCTATAAATGAGTCTGCAAACCTCCTACTTGGACGGTTATAGATATATTTGGGATGCGTGCCAGTTATTTGGATCCCGTGGGGATTGTTATCACTGTTTCTATGATTTATAGCATGTTTTCATGATATCACTCCTGAGCTAAACACTGTCTAGATATGACTGGCAAATTCTAAGGTTTTGAACACCTAATTTTATAATTACTGATAAATGGAAATAAAAATGGTAAGTTTAATTGTGCCTGTGTGGCTTACATGCATATAGCTGGATTGATAGTGGATCAGGATGAACGCTATAGCATATGTTATTTTGATATTGCGCTTGGGCTGTAGGAGCCCCTCCGGAGTCTGAACCCCCATAGTGAGCGCGGGTACCCAAATGGATCAGGCTGTGCGCCACATCGGTCATGTGCATCTGCATTGCATTCATGCATTTATACTTATCTACTCTATCTATTACTGCTTCTTGAGATTTACACTGTTAAATGTGGAGAAATACTATTATAGCCTCATTTTGTAGTATATCCGGATTTCTTGCTTTCAATGTCATTATATATGTCTATTACCGTTGAGTTGGAAGTACTCACTTTACTCCATGCACCATGTGTGTAGATCCAGGTACTTCAGGGCAGAGCTGAGCTTATAGCTGCTATTCACAGTTGTTATCCGGAGTTAGTCGAGGTAGCTGCCTGGCGGCCGCATGACCCAACTCTCATTTACTTTCCTGCATTTGACTTTTTCGCGTATTGTAGACTATATTGTATTACAATATCACTATACTATTCTGGTAGAGGCTCTTGACTCATGACCCCCAGATCTGTGGGAGGTTGGAAGTCTGGGTGTTTGGCCTTCGTGTTCGCGAAGGTGTTGATGCGAACACGTAGTAGAGGAATCTGGGCGTTCGCAATTGGTTGTCCGCGTTCGTGAAGGAGAAATTTGGGATCAATGGATTTTGTTTTACGCAATTGCGTGAGGGAGGTTGCGTTCGCGTGGAGTCTGGTCATTGGGTATTGCGATCACGTGGTGCATGTCGCATTCGTGTTGTGGCCAAGGCCCGCGTTAGCGTAAGAGAATTTTGAAATTTTAAAATATTGGTCATCACGTTCGCATGGGTAGTGTTGTGAATGCGATGAAGGAAAGCATAGGCGGACAAAAGGGTTTTATAATATAACTCCGCAAGAAAAAATTATTTTCCACCATTGTTGAGCATATTTTAGAGCTATTGGACGAGGGAGTAAAAGGATTTCAACTAGGTTTCGATTGGAGGTAAGTTTTATGAGCTAATTATGTGATATTATTGAAGAATCACCATCTAAATCTCTGAAAATTTCGTGGAAATTGGAGAAATTAGGACTTGGTTTTTGGTATTGAAAATTTTGAATTTGAAGGGGCTATTGGACTCCGATTTTAATAAATTTTATATGTACGGACTCGTGATGAGACGAAGATTCCGAAAATGTAAATTTTGTAATTTTTCAATAAGTGGGCCCAACACTCGGGTTTTGCCAACTTCATGTTTTTGGGTATTTTCCGAGTTATTTCGATTGGGTTATGTTTCATTAGCCTATTTTAATTTATTCCTTATGGTTTTAATCAGATTGTGTACCGGTGGAGGTTGATTCAAGAGGAAAAGGCATAATCGACTAGTCTCGTGGCCGATTCGAGGTGAGTAATAGATGTGGATGATGACCTGAAGGTTTGAAACCCTGGTATATTACATTGTGACGCTATATTGAGGCGAGACACGTACTTTACGGTGAGTGCAGGGTCGATTGTGATTAGGGACTATGGCTTAGTCCTCTCGTGTGGTGTTGTACTGTGTTGTTGGCTATAAATGAGCCTGTAAACCTCCTACTTGGATGGTTATAGATATATTTGGGATGCGTGCCAGTTATTTGGATCCCGTGAGGATTGTTATCACTATTTCTATGATTTATAGCATGTTTTCATGATATCACTCCTGAGCTAAACACTGTCTAGATATGACCGGCAAATTCTAGGTTTGAACACCTAATTTTATAATTACTAATAAATGAAAATAAAAATGGTAAGTTTAATTGTGAATGTGTGGCTTGCATGCATATAGCTGGACTGATAGTGGATCAGGCTGAACGCTACAGCATATGTTACTTTGATATTGCGCTTGGGCTTGTAGGAGCCCCTCCGGAGTCTGAACCCCCACAGTGAGCGCGGGTACCCTAATGGATCAGGCTGTGCGCCGCAGCGGTCATGTTTCTGCATTGCATTCGTGCATTTATACTTATCTGCTCTATCTATTACTGCTTCTTGAGATTTACACTGTTAAATGTGAAGAAATACTATTATAGCTTCATTTTGTAGTATATCGGGATTTCTTGCTTTCAATGTCATTATACATGTCTATTACCGTTGAGTTGGAAGTACTCACTTTAATCCCTGCACCATGTGTGCAGATCCAGGTACTTCAGGGCAAATATGAGCTTATAGCTGCTATTCACAGTTGTTATTCGGAGTTAGTCGAGGTAGCTGCCTGGCGGCCGTATGACCCAACTCCTCATTTACTTTCCTGCATTTGACTTTTCCGCGTATTGTAGACTATATTGTATTACAATATCACTATACTATTCTGGTAGAGACTCTTGACTCATGACCCCCAGATCTGTGGGAGGTTGTTCTGTACTGGTTGTTATAGGGTTGTTTTTCTATATAACCGCTATAATTCGAATTTTCTTTGCTGTTAATGATATATAAATAAAGGATTTTAGCTTGTTGCTCGGAATGTGAGTATGATTGGTCGGGCTTGCCTAGCAATGTGTTGGGCGCCATCACGATCGGGTTGGGGGTCGTGACAGAATGCAATGCAATGCACATAACCTCTACGGCGCGCATCCCGATCCATTTGGGTACCCGCGCTCACAATGGTGGTTCAGACTCCGGAGGGGCTCCTAAAGCCCAAGCGCAATATCATTGTAGCATCGCTGTGGCGTGCAATCTGATCCATCCTCGGTCCAAAACATGCAAATGAGCCACTCGGGCAATGTCAAGTAATAGCTTTTAACTCAAAACAATAGAAAAATGAGCATTTCAATTCGGGTGTGCATTTCATGCGATCCAAATCCAAATCTCAAACTGTCGAATAAAATGTGTCACGGATCCGGGTGCATTTCATGAGACGTGATCTAAAAATATATTTTAAACGACGTTCAATTTCCTTAAAATTAATTAAAAGCAATAAATAATTTTAAAATAGCACTATAGGATGACATGTATTAAAATTAGATTTTAGCCAATTATAATAGCTTAAGGGACCGTGCTAGAACCACTGGATCCGAGGGTGCCTAACACCTTCCCCGGGTCAATAGAATTTCTTATTCAGAATTTCTGATTCGCAAACTCCTTTCGGGAAGTCGAGATTTTCCTTGATTTGGGATTCAAGATAAACCAGTGACTTGGGACACCAAAGCTAAATCTATCCCAAGTGGCGATTTTAAAACAAATAAATAATTTCATTTCGAATAATATCACTTAAAATAGATAAACTCTCTTATACACTATCCTTTGGGATAGCTGTGTGAAAATAAGATGTGACAATAACACACAAATACGTTTTAAAATATTGATCAACGTTCGTATAGTTTGAATCTCGAAAAGTAAAAAAATATCACTTAAATTAGGACATAGCAAGTAACCAGTAGTGAAGATACCTCTTGAGGTGTTGAAGTTCTTCTTTGTATCTCACCAGGCCCAAGTCGAAGTCGTTTCTCGAGAATATTAACAAGTCTCTATTTTTAATGCTGGGCGACCTAACAGTAGAGAAATACTTTAATTCGAAGATGCACATCCATAATTATTTGATCGGAGCTTAAATAAAGCATAAAAGAATAAAGAATAATACAAACAAAACTGACATTACAAAATGATGGTAATAGAGTCATACCTATAAGCTGCTTTTAAAATATTAAAATTGTCCTCTTCATATGACTCTATATATCGTTTATTTTCCACACGATCATATGTGACATAAAATTTCTTCAAAGCAAGTTCCACCTAATGTTTCTTAGATTAGTGATGGAATATTGTAAAAAGTAAACTTGGTAAAGAAAAACAAATAAGGAATAATAATAATAATAATAATAATAATAATAATAATAATAATAATAATAATAATAATATATACTATATAAAAGCACGAAGGCCCTTAGCGAAATATTGTTCGCCTTTTTTACCCTTTAAAAATAAAGTTCACACTGGACAAAATAGTAATTAAAATATCTTCCTAATATAAAAGAATGATCATTTAATTATTTTCCTAATATATGGGACATCGAAATCAACTATAGTTCTATCATTAAATTGTACCATATTTAAGTTATGTAGAGAATCCTAATACGTAGGATTGTAATTGTATTTTATATAGATTTTCATATTATAGACCAATATTAAAGTTGCAGTAATTTATAATATTTTTCAATCATTCAAAATTTAGAAATTAAGAATTTATATTTGTACTATCTTTTTCCGTCAGATAAGCACTACTTTGAAGCTACTAAAAATTAACACGCATAAACTATATAAACACAAAAATAAACTAAATATTTGGAAAAATTAAAAAAAAATTGAATTATTAATAAAAACTAAAGAGCAATAATTACTTTTTTTTTGTTTAATTGAATTTTATCTTGAAATTTTAAATGATATTAGTTATTTTCAACAAGCTTGTCTAAGTATTATTTTTTTCCACACGTTGTACGTAAATGTAAGACTCAATTACAAAATTGAGTTTCAAATGTTTTCTTTAGTTTTTTACAATCTTTTGGGCTATTTTTCTTCTAATGTCTTTTATAATATGACATATTTTGGGTATCTAGATTTTAATATACATTAACAGAGTAAAATCGAGGGTTTAAATTTTCGTCATACATTAACAATTATATATTATTAGTAAATAAATTAAAATAAATAATCAAATAAAAAGAAGATTATTTTATCTCATTGCTAAAGATCAATATTCAGCTTAGGTAAATAAACATGCAATATGAATCATGAAACATGTTAAAATTCGAGCACGAGAGGAAAGAGTTGTAATCCCAATTTAATAATTGTTGAAGTGCAAATACTTCTATTTTTACTCATATAAAAAAATTTGTGCTGCTAAATTTAGTATTTAATATAAAATGCCTTTGATGGCAATTTGGAACACAACTTAGATGTTATTATATGTTATCATGTGAATTTGTCTTGTTATATAAAATAAAATAAAATAGGTAAGCGTAATTCTCAAACTATAGTAGAAATTTGTGTTATAAAGAGAATCTTGGAGGGTAGATTTTGAAATTATCCCAAATTATAATTATAGCTAAATATTAAAACTTGGGATGTGTTAATATTAAGCTTTAAGAAATGAAAAAAATATTCCTTTAATGTTTAAAGTACATAATTAAATAATTGAATTAGCTAAGTAACAAAAGAATGCCATTCATTCCTTCCTCCCCCCACACACACTCACAAATTTTTTTATCATATAAGTAAATGTATTTTTTCAATGAAAAAGCTCATAGAATACATATATTTGTTCCATATGAAGTGCATTAACGGTGAAAGAATAATAAATAGAGTAAAATAAGATATTATATAATATTAAGAGTCAAATTGGCAAAATGTAAACTTGAAACAATAAAAATGAAATGATAGAAGAAAAATTATATTCTATATGTTATGAAATACCTGATTATGATAGATGTCCATAACTCCTAAAGTAGTAACACTCACTATTCTTCTCCATTAGTCGCCCACTACATCTTACCATTATGGTTGTAACTCCAACATCTCCATGATCAATAGTTAATACCATGTCATGGCATACCTTTACCTAAATATCATCATATACATAGAGGGGTTGGGCATCACATTATACACACTTGAATATATGGAAGAAATAAAAATCTCTTCTCTATTTCTCTCTTTATATCTCTTAGCTTGTTTTTCTTGTTTATTATTGTTACTTTGAGCTTACTTTCTTATCTCTATATGAACTTTCATTAATTATTTAATTCCCTCTTTTTTGCTTGTAAACATACCTATAAATTGAACTCCTTATATCTTCTAATATTTTTAGTTATTTGTTTTGTAAAATATTAATTCAATATTAATTGTTCTTAGATTTTGGCCACGTGTACCTTTTTTTAAGCGCCATAAGAAAAATATCTTATTCCCGAATCTAAAGAAAACCAAGAGATTATATTTTTAAATTTGTGTTATTTGCCGAATCTTTGATAAATTGTGGTAAATATTTTTGTATTACCTTTTTATTTTCGATATTAGATACAAGAATAATAGCAATTTTTATAAGATATTTCACATAATTCTAAGGATTTTTATAATGCATAATTTCTTCATTTATTAAACTAGCTAAAGTAAATTAACATTCCATCAATTTAGGAACTTATTTCTTATTTTGTATTTCAAACACTTTGTTTTAATGTTGCTTATTTTAATATTTTAAGAAGGTATATTTATTGATATAGGAAACACTCGCAAAGCGCGTACCCTAAGACTAGTAATAATAATAATGCGTGATTAGATATATATATTTGAACTTTTTTTACACAAGTAATACCTCCTTCTTTGTCTTCCTGTCAAGGAAGTCAGCATTTAAGAGTTTTTGCTCCAAAAATATTCATGTCCAATTGCTAATTTTATCCAAAATGTGATCTTTCTCATCTACAGCCAACTGTGAAGCTTTGTGGAGCTCAATAACTGCAACATGACTTTTAGTTTTCCCGTTTGTTGCAAACAAATATTCTTCATCGACAAATTCTGCAAGTTCTTCTGCAAAGTATTTTTTTTTTATATTCTTAGATCTCGTGCAGTCAAACTTAGACGTATAAAATTACACGAACTGACTAACAAACCTGAGGAGACTTCATAGTTACTCATCCGTAAAAGTCAGAAACGCCATGGCACAATGCGCAACGTCTGAAAATATTTCTTCCTTCTTTTGTTGCCAAAACCTATAAATAATCATCCATCACAACCGCGTAGGCTTAAAAGTAGCTTACATTATAGGGTGTGTTTAGTACGAATGGAAAATATATTTTCAAAAAATATTTTTATATATATAAGGTAGGAGTGAGGGGTGGGGGGTGGGGGTTGGGTGGAGGGGTTGTGGTGTGGTGGGGTGGGAGGGGGGGTTTGGGGTTGAGTTGGTGGAGAAGGGGAAATGATATGGGGAAGGTTGAAAAACGAATTGGAAAATATTCTCCTTTTTTGACAAAGAATTGAAAAAAATGAGTTCATGAGCAATATATATGTTTAACGCTTTAAGCTGACCAAACATGAAAATATTGAAAAATATTTTCCTTCGTATCAAACACATCCATAAATCTGATCAATTGGTCGTACCTGTATATTTCATCTAGAAATTTTTTTATTTCGGTGTTAAAATACCGATTTACTCCCAGACATTGAAGGGTATCAACCAAGCAAAGAAGTGAATGTATAGGAAAAAATATGAAGTATGTTAGCAAAGCCAAATGTAGTAGTGTCTCCGGTTATTGAGGTGTGTGATAGTTTAGTATCATATGAATATTCAGATGATGATGATGGTATATATACATACCCCAATTTTTGTGTAGTTTCAAGATTGAATTTAAGTATCCAAAGCATTTTTCATCATACTGATGGTAAATTAAGGCAGCTGCAGTAGTAGCTGGTGAATCAAATAATGATCCATTACGTCTTTGATGTACCATCATTTTCTTCCACGGACATAATTCACCAAGTCCTTCAGCAATATATTCGAGATTTCCAATATTTATCGTGAAATCATTCTGTAACGCTCTGACAATTATTTAGAAATAGTTAGAAAATAAGTTTAGAAAAGATAAAATACATTTTGTCAGATGCAATTCAAGATGAAAGTTGAACATAAAATACATGTTAAGTCACATTACTGTAATGTAGTTTTGCACTCTACAAATTTATTAGTATTGCTCTTCCCTCTTTTTAAAATTTCTTTTTTTTATTTAAAGTTTCTATTACCTAAGGGGATAAGGGGATTAAGGAGGGAGGAAAAAGGAAAAAGTGTTACGCATATTGTGTGCAAACTAACATCGATATCATCATTACACTTGCTTTATATTGATTGTTACGGGAGTATTAAAAAATAGTTAGATTTACGGTCGTTTTAAAATAGTTCAATTTCATAAATAATTGAAATTTAGTCACCTTTTATGTAAATAAAATATGAACGAAATGTAACGACCTGATCCGTCGTTACGGGAGTTACCGCCCCATTTTTCCCGTTTTATGCTTTCATATGTTTCATTATATGTGTTTGGAGAATTTGAAGTAAATCGGGTAGAATTAGGTTAAAAATGAGGTAATAAACCTCTTTAAGGGAAGGTTAGTTTGGAAAAGTCAACCAAATGTTGACCTATGAGTTAGAAGTCTCGGAATAGATCTGATGATTCGACTAGTTTCAGGGGATGATTGATGACTTAGGAGAACAATCGGAATTGAATTCGGAGGTCCAGTGTAGATTTAGGCTTGAATTGGCTAAGGTTAGATTTTGGCGAATTCCGGATGGTTGGTGAGATTTTGATCTGGGTGTCGAAATAAAATTCCGAGAGTTGCAGTAGCTCCGTTAGGTGATTTTGGATATGCGTGCAAAATCTCAGATCATTCGGAGGTGTTTAGGTCTGGTTTGAGGTCAAATGCAAGTTTCGGAAGTTTTAGTTTAACTTAGGCTTGAATCTGTGATAATTCGATGATTTTGACTTTTATGATGGTGTTTTTATGTTGCGAGAAAGTTTGAATGAAGTAATATAACATATCTATGCATTTGGTTGAGGTCCCGAGGGTCTCGGGGTGAATTCGGATGGCCAACGGGCAATTTTGAACATGTTAATGTAGTAGAAAAATTTATAGACAGTTCTACTATATGCGATCGCATAGACGGGTCTGCGATCGCGTGAAGGACTCTGCAATCGCATAGGTTGATAAAATTGTTCAATGCGATCGCGTGAAGGGCTGATGCGATCACATATTGTAAGGGGGCAAAGGTATGCGATCGCGTGGCGAGTTCTCCGATCGTAGAGAAGGATTTCAAGGCCTGAAAAATTTACTCTATGTGGTCGCAGGAGAGGTATTGCGATCGCATAGAAGAAAGCGTCAGAGCAGATCAGTTAAGTTAAAATTTCAGACGCGAACCCTTATAATATTACACCATTTTTACTCCGCCAATAGAGATTTTTGAGCGATTTGAAAAGGGTTTTCAACGGGTATGCTTGGAGGTCTGTCTCTTGACTAGAAAATATTATTTTATACAAAAATCAACACTCAAATTCATGAAATCGGGTATAAATTGTGAAGAAATAGGGCTAAATTCTTGAAAACGAATTGTTTGAATTTAAAAGGCCATTCGAACTCCGTTTTTGATAAATTTTATATGTACGGACTCGTTGCGAGATAGGAATCCGTTGGTATAATTTTCGAAATTTTTGATAAGTGGGCTCGGGGCTCGAATTTTACCAACTTCGTGAATTGTTGTACTTTTCGAGTATTTTTGATTGAGTTATGTTTCTTTGACCAATATTTATGTATTCGTTGTGGTTTTGACTAGATTGTACGCACGAGGAGGTCAATACGAATGGAAAGGGCATTGCGAACGAGTCCACTGCCGGTTAGAGGTGAGTAGTTGGTATATATGATGGCCTGAGGGTTTGAAACCCCGGCTTATCATATTGTGACGCTATTTAAGGCGTGACTCGCATACCATGACAGGTGCGGGATTGGTTATGACTGTGGATTATGACTTGGTCCATCCCGAACAAGAATAATACTATATTGACGATTGAAATGCACTATGTGTTGAATATATCTGGGCTTTATGCCATGTTTGGGGCTTTGTGCCGACCTGTAGTATCCTTAGGGGATAAATATCATTGTGATAGCATAATTTGTAAAATCATTGATCTCAGTCCTGGGTTTGATCACTATTATGAAATGTTAAGTCACATTTTCTTGAAAATTAAGTAACTATGTTTTCCTTATTAATAAATTGGAAACTAGAAATAAATAAATTGAAACTGTTATGTGACTCATATGCATATTGTGGGCTGGCTATGGATCAGGCTGCACGCCGCAGCGAATGATATGAATATGTTGAGCTTGGGCAGAAGGAGCCCCTCCGGAGTCTGTACACACCCCCAGTGAGCATCGTCGACGTTAAATGGATCGGGCTACGCGCCGGCGGTCATGTGCATTGCATTGCATTTGGTTATTGTTAATTACTTGTATTATCTGTGATTTGCTGTTGTTGTTAGATCATAGTAGGTATCAGATTGTTAGACATAGCTTTACTTTGTGGCATTTCGTGGATTTCTTGCTTTCAGCTATTTTATATGCTTTTTACTCACTCAGTACTTAGTACTCACCCCTACTCCCTGCACCTTTGTGTGCAGATTCAGGTACGCCGGAGGTTTAGCCGAGCAGTTCAAATTATTCAAAGTTATCCGAGTTGCTGAGGTAGTTGTTGGCGTTCGCAGGACCGGACTTCTCTTGTTATTTCAGTTTATTTATATATATATTTTCAGACTTGAGTATTTCATTCAGATATTCTTATTATCTAGCTTTTGCTTAGAGGCTCTATACTCGTGACCCCAGATCTTTGGGAGTATTTGATCAGTTTTCGCACTTCTCAGTATTATTACTATTATATTATTATTACTGGATCATTATTATAAACTCTTATATTCTTATTAAATTGTCATTTTCGGGACTTATTATTAATGTGAAATAATTGTTGGTCTGGCTTACCTAGCTTTAGGGTTGGGCGCCATCATGATCAGGTATGGGTCGTGATAAGTTGGTATCAGAGCCTAGGTTACTAGGCCTCGCAAGTTATGAGCCGGTTTCGTAGGCTCTTGTGGATCGGTACGTAGACGTCTGTATCTATCCTCGGGAGGCTATAGAACTTTTAGGTAACACTTCACTTTCTTGGTATTCTTATCGTGCGTATTTGATTCAGCTTGAGATATAACTCTTGAAATTCCTTCCACGCGTCTGTATGCGCACGTGAGTGTTCAGTAATACATCTACATCGATGGCTGGTGATTCCCCGATCGAGGGGCGAGATGTCATCTCCGTGAGTCATGTTGGGCCAGTCTGAAGGACTTGAGGCTGAATCTTTGCCTATGGCATGAGCACCGTGGTGTTTTTTTGTGAGATGGTATTATGTCCCTAGCTATGGGAATGTCGGCTAGATAGCTACGTGATGAGTATATTGGTGTTGTATGGTGTTCTAGATGACTTGAAAGTGTCGAAGAAGGACTGCTAGATGATAGCTGGACCATTAAGCGTTTGATTTCCCTTGTGATTGGATATGTTGCCCAGAGTTGTGGATGAGTGGATAATCTTTTCAGTTCCCCTAGTTGGGAGCGAAGTACATAGCACGTTGTGGGTTGAGTTCAGACACAGGAAGATTATATGACCGTGTAACGCATATGATTGTGGAAGGCATGCTAAAATACTGAATTGAGGCGAAGCATGTGGGGTATCTCCTGCGGGTTGTCCTTATGTGTATGTTATAAGATCTCAGGTGTAATTGAAAGGTATTTTCTGTGTCATGGTTCGAATAGGTGCACCGCATGTCCATGTATCAATTTTGATAATGTAATACAGGTAGTATTTAGATTTAATGTTATTGATATATGTTGTGATGTTTTGTCGAGTTGTAGCCGTGTTGTTAGGATAGTTTTGGTGATTCTATGGCAGGTGGATAGGCCCAATTATAAAGGAAACTCTACCGAAATTATTTGAAAATTTTGGGACTTAGTAAAAATTTGGTCGCCTAGAGAATATGCTTAATTGTTATGTGGGCAAATGCAAGAAAAAGGTAGAAGAGTTAAAACTTCAGATGATTTGTGTTTCCACAAGCTTATGGAAGAGCGAGTTCAATCTCACTATAGCAATACGAGAGTAATATAGCATACGCGTTATGAGTATAATGAGTTGTGATATATGGATTAGAGCTAAGTTGGGGTGGTTGTTGTTGATTAGCTGATTGTACAGTTATGTACTATGTTAGTCCTGATTTCATTAATGATGGGGAACCAGTTCTGATTGTAGAAATTGAGCCGAAAACGGTACGAGTGACGGAAAATTTTGACAAGATGTCAAGAGATCGGATGAGCAGGAAGGAATTTTCGATGGTTACAATAAATTAGTATCGTCTTCAGCGTTATCTTAGAGCGGTGTTGTGTCCTGGCTAATGATTCTTGATCGCTCTTCAGCATTAGTGCGATCGGTGGTTTGGAGGTACGCCCCAAATATTGTTGCGGTAGGTTGTGGGAATGAGTCCCACTGGAAGATTATATAAGTGTGGCATGCAGTCACTTGACTGATTAAAGATGTAAACTAAGTGTGAATGTTGTGATAGTGTCGTTGAATAAAAGATTCATGCTTGGAGGGCACTTAGCATATGAGGTTGTGAACTGGGAAGGATTACTCCGATTATGATGGTTGTTCTTGTGTTATATGAAGAAAATAGAAGTTATTATGGACCTTTGAAAGGTTATTAGACTAGTTCACTGTGATCAGAATCGACTTGAGGTCGGTGGATAGATTTAATGTGAATAATGGTACTATATCAGGCCAGATGTGTACATTTTTGTAACGCGATCCTCGTGGAGGAGTAGTTAGGTTGATGTTTCTTTGTTAGATATTTCGCGTAGCGATACATTGCGCTGTGTGAGTTGTGAGACGGCTTGAGAAATTACTATATGTTAAGAATCCACGTAGGAATGACGTTATCTGAGCATCTTGGCTTCTGAGATTCAGATTGTACCTCGTACCTCAATTATGCTTGAGCTTTGTAGCTTATAACGCTATATGTCCCTCAGAGGTATTATTATGTACTTAGCATGCATATGACCGATACTCGGTATTATGTTGTAATGAGCGAATTTGGCTCAATGGGTATGTTCTTATGTGAGATTTATGTGTGGATCAGGTGGCACGCCGCCATGGGTATCTTATCTGAAATGGGTTGCACGCCACAATAGTGTGATATCCAGTATAGTTTTTCTATATGTTGTCTCTGGATGCCTTACTTCCGTTTTCCAAGGAAAGTCTGTATTAGTGCGTAAGATTTGATAATTCCTTCCAAAGCTCATTTTCTTTAGTACCGCATTCGAATTGGTAGCTTATTGGCACATTGGGGGCACCATATGGGACATTTAATTATGCTTGGAGCGGCTTATTGCCCGAGCAGTTTGTACTGGGTAAGACGAGATCATTGAGTTTGAGATCAGTGCAATCTGAGTATAAGAAGTAAAGTAAAGAGCAAAAAAACCATTCTTTGACACAGAACGAGGTGATAGTTCTTGCCAAGAGTATAAAACTAATGAATGGTTGTCTCGACGGTGGCTGAGAAAGTATACAGATCTCATCCGTCGTGTCATTATTTTAAGAATTTGCACAAGGCATGTGTATATCATGTAGAGCATGGTATGTGTAGTGATTCCTTTTAAGCGATTAGATAAGAGAGTTTTAGATGATTAGGGAAAATGGTATTGCTAGGTGGAAGTGATTTGATACAAGTATGTGTTTCAGAAAAGGTAATGTGAGTAAACTGATTATATTTCAGTAGTGTTGCGGCATGTTCCTGTTGGGTCCACAAGTGGTATTCGGGTTTGCTTGGCGATACATGTAAATGTTGATTATCTATAGTTGAATGATTAGGTATCAAATGGGTGCATGTATTTGCACAGTGGAAACTGGGATCAGGTATGATGATTTGTGTGTTATGTGGAGTTCTGATGTACAAGCTATGTTCTAGTGGTGGATCTTTATTCGCTGGTATGCTATATTTTGGATGTGATGTTGGAATTCAGACTGGTTGTCTTAGTGTTGGGTGATTTTGAACTATTGCATTATGGATTACGCCATAAATGCCACAGGTTAAGTGGTGAAATGCGTAGAATATGTTTGAGCAGAGTGATTTATATTTCAACCAGACCCCACTTTGTGGGAATATACTAGGTTGTTGTTGCTGTTGTTGATTTATATTTCAAAGAACCAGCGGACAACTAGGAAGGAGTACTTTCTTAATTGGGTAATTATGATAGATGTCAATGTAGAGGTTGCTATCATTGATCTCATTCTGTTATTGAGGGACGTTTCAGATGCGTTTCGTGTGTCCGGGCATGTAACCAGGTGAGATTCTAGATTTTGGTATTTATTTGGTGCCTTCGGCAGTAATTAGAGAAGTTGAAGAAACATTTTTAGGCTTCTTGGTACTGTGTTCATTAGCAGGCCGATATGGCTACGCATTTAGCTTGAGTTAGCTTGGTTGATCCTGAGTTGTACTGTTGAGGAATAGGTTGAATCTATCGTTATTGAGCTTGTTAGCGATCTGAGGAAAGTTGTGAGTTATTTTTTGATATTGTGATTTGTTAGTTATGGGCATATGTGGTGTGGTTCCATTGAGAATTCATAGTGAAAGTCGAGCGGGAGGAGTAATTGAGTGTTCCTCGGTGTATGGAGCATAAGTTATGGTCTATCGGGTTGTGTGTTGTGTGTTCTCTGTTTCACCGTGGATGTAATGAATTACGTTAGTTTCAGACATCAAATTGGTGTGGTTATTGATTTTGAGCATAGCGGGTTGAGGTACTTCAGGTGTAATGATGTTCGGATAGGATCACACATTGCAACGAGGCTACGGGAGTTATGACCTTTCGAAGTGGATTTAGGCGTTCTATTTCTATGATATGAGACGGGGTCTCAACCTTCTATTGTAATGACATTGATGAGCTTGAGGTACAACTCTTTCATTTGAGTCATTTATCATTATTTGAGTGGGTTAAGATCATTTCTTACTGGTACATGTATTGTGCATGATGTGGTTTAGACTTGTATTGAGGTATCATATCACCGGAGTGGTGTTGGATTCGAGGTGATCGTTGGGTTCATTGATGAATATGGAGATATTTGATCTCAACTTGTTAGGAAAATAATATCGAGGTTTGACCCAAAAATATGTTGTGATATCAGTCAAGGAAAGTAGTTTCATGAATGGTTGATCTGAGAGATGATTACGGTTTATAGTGTGTTTCATTCATCGTTGGTAGTATAGGAAAGTGTGGGAATAAGGCTCTAGCTAAAATGAGGTTCTCTGCTGGTAATTGGTTGCTGGGGATACTTGCTGAGAATAGAATCTATGATTCCAAGTGTTTAGCTTAGGCGGTACATAATATGTTTTCACCTGAGGTTGCAAGTTTGGGTTATTACATCTGGTTCGGGCTTACTCTGAGTTCATATGTGAATTTCTGATCTGCTGTATGAATTTCAGAAAGTGCGGCGTGGTTCTATGGTTTGGTTATGGATTAAATAACTGTGAAAGTTCGACTATATTGTGTTATTGGCTCTATGAAAGATAGGGTGACGAGGGATCACCCCGAGAATGTGATTGGTAAGATCATTCAGCTACTGTTTGGCTTTATGACAACTATCGATACGCTCGAGGACGAGCGTTTGATTATGTTGGGGGGGATGTAATGACCTGACCCGTTGTTACGGTATTTACCGCCCCGTTTTCCCATTTTATGCTTTCATATGTTTAATTATATGTGTTTGAAGAATTTAAAGTAACTCGGGTAGAATTCGGTTAAAAATAAGACAATAAACCTCTTTATGGAAAGGTTAGTTTGGAAAAGTCAACCGAATGTTGACCTATGAGTTAGAAGGCTCGGAATGGATTTCTGATGATTCGACTAGTTTCGGGGGATGATTTATAACCTAAGAGAACAATCGGAATTGAATTCGGAGATCCGGAGTAGATTTCGGCTTGAATTGGCTAAGGTTGGATTTTGGCAAATTCCGGATGGTAGGTGAGATTTTGATTCGATGGGTTGGAATGAAATTCCGAGAGTTTCAGTAGCTCCGTTAGGTCATTTTGGATATGCGTGAAAAATTTCAGATCAGTCAGAGGTGTTTAGGTCGATTTTTAGATCAAATGCAAATTTCAAAAGTTTTAGTTTAATTTAGGAAGGAATCCGTGATAATTCGATGATTTTGACATTTGTAATGGTGTTTTTATGTTGGGAGCAAGTTGTAATGAAATAATATAACATATATGTGAATTTGGTTGAGGTTCCGAGGGTCTCGGGGTGAATTTAGATGGCCAACGGGCAATATTGAACATGTTAATGTAGCAGAAAAATTTTCAAATAATTTTACTCTATGTGATCGCATAGACAGGTCTGCGATCGCATAGAAGGTTCTGAAGGGGGTGGAATTTTTTCTCTACGCGATCGTGTGAAAGAGTGTTCGATAGCATAGGTTGATAAAATTGTTCAATGCGATCGCGTGAAGGGCTGATGCGATCGCATAGTGTAAGGAGGCAAAGCTATGCGATCGCGTGGCGAGTTCTGCAATCGCAGAGAAGGATTTCCAGGCATGGAAAGTTTACTCTATGCGATTGCATGAGACATATTGCGATCGCATAGAAGAAAGCGTCAGAGCAGATCAGTTAAGTCAAAATTTCAGACGCGAACCCTTATAATTTTACACCATTTTTACTCTGCCAAGAGAGGTTTTTGAGCGATTTGAAGAGGGTTTTCAATGGGTATTGCTTGGAGATAAGTCTCTTGACTAGAAAATATTATTTTATACAAGAATTAATACTCAAATTCATGAAATTGGGTAGAAATTGTGAAGAACTAGGGCTAAATTCTTAAAAACGAATTTTTGGAATTTGAAAGGCCATTCGAACTCCGTTTTCGATAAATTTTATATGTACGGACTCGTGGCGAGACGAGGAATCCGTTGGCATGATTTTCGGACAACTTCGTGAATTGTTGTACTTTTCAAGTATTTTTGATTGAGTTACGTTTCTTTGACCCATATTTATGTTTTTGCTGTGGTTTTGACTAGTTAGACCATTATCAAAAGATTCCATTCCAATCCTTAAAAAAAGAAAGAGAATAGAAAAAGCTCGTGACACAAGAAGGGAAGGAACCTTAATACCTGAGGAAAGAGATAGAAATGGATTACTTGCTTTTCTAAAGGCACGAGGAGGTCAGTACGAAAGGAAAGGGCATCGCGAACGAGTCCACAGCCGGTTAGAGGTGAGTAGGTTGTATATATGATGGCCTGAGGGTATAAAACCCCGGCTTATCACATTGTGATGCTATTTAGGACGTGACTCGCTTCCCATGGCAGGTGCGAGATTGGTTATGACTGGGAATTATGACTTGGTCCATCCCCAACAAGAATAATACTATATTGGCTATTGAAATGCACCATGTGTTGAATATATCCGGGCTTTATGCCATGTTTGGAGCCTTGTGATGACCTGTAGTATCCTTAGGGGATAGATATCATTGAGATAGCATGATTTGTAAAATTATTGATCTCAGTCCTGGGTTTGATCACTTTTATGAAATGCTAAGTCAGATTTTCTTAAAAATTAAGTAACTAAAGTATTTTCCTTATTAATGAATTGGAAACTGGAAATAAATAAATTGAAACTGTTATGTGACTCATATGCATATTGTGGTCTGAGTATGGATCGGGCTGCACGCTACAGCGAATGATATGGATATATTGCGCTTGGGCTGAAGGAGCCCCTTCGGAGTCTGTATACACCCCTAGTGAGTGCCGTCGACGTTAAATGGATCGGGCTATGCACCGTAGCGGTCATGTGCATTGCATTGCATTCGTGCATTGTTAATTACTTGTATTATCTGTGGTTTGCTGTTGTTGTTAGATCGTAGTAGGTATCAGACTGTTAGACATATCTTTACTTTGTGGCATTTCGTGGATTTCTTACTTTCAGCTATTTTATATGCTTTTTACTCACTGAGTACTTAGTACTCACCCCTAGTCCCTGCACCTTTGTGTGCAGATTGAGGTACGCCGGTGGTTTAGCCGAGCAGTTCCGATTATTCAGAGTTATCCGAGTTGCTGAGGTAGCTGCCGTTCGCAAGATCTGGCTTCTCTTATATATATATAAACTGAAATAAGAAGAGATTGAGTATTTCGTTCAGATATTCTTATTATCCAGTTTTTGCTTAGAAGCTCCAGACTCGTGACCCCTGATCTTTTGGAGTATTTTATCAGTTTTCGCACTTCTCAGTATTATTACTATTCTATTATTATTAGTGGATCATTATGATAAACTCTTATATTCTTCTTAAATTGTCATTTTCGGGACTTATTATTAATATGAAACGACTGTTGGTCTAGCTTGCCTAGCTTTAGGGTTGTGCGCCATCACGACCGGGTTTGGGTCGTGACAGAAAACACTGTTCAAAATTCGAAAAAATACTCCAACATAATATACTGGGGACTGGAGCACAAGTGCTCCAGTCCCCAATATATTATACTGGACCCAACAAAGTATACCGGTACAGCATAATATACTGGAAGTTCACACACAGGTGCATCGAACTCCAGTATACTTTGATGGACAGGTCTCTGTTGCAGCAAAATAGTGGTTGTGTCATTAACTTGGTAAACGTTGACTATTTTTGAATAATCAATCCGAAAACTGGCTAGACCATGCTTTTTTTGCGATTATTAAAGGTGACAATTTAAGCCAAACTCATTTAACCGATCAACACATATAGGGCTGCTTATTAACCCGTCAATTATTGACTTTACCCCTTCTTGACCTAGTGCATCTCAGTCCATCTAATTAGTAGAGTAAAAACTAGTGCCGAGGGTAAACTCTAATGCAGAATACCTTTCAATTGTTGAATCTCGTTTGCGAATTGCCAAATATACAAGGCCAGGATCCAAAGGCAGATTCAAGTTATGTTTCTCTGCAATCTTGATCATACTTGGAAATATTACTTCAAATCCAACGGGTGAAATCTGATCCTTATCATCAACTGCACAACCATGCTTTTCAATATAGCCAAGCCCTGAAAGAAAATAAAGGAACTCTTCAAGTACTATACTGCAGAAAGATCCAATCTTTTTTTACCATGTCAATAGTATTTTCTTTTGGATTAAAGTTATTCCACCGATAGTATATATTTTATTCCTATCAGTCATCTTTAACCTGTAATAATAAGTTATTTACCTTTTTTACGAAATTATTTATTAATGTTTTATAAAAAAATTAATTATATTTGTTGTACACAATTAATTGTATTTGTTGTACGCAATTAATTGTTGGATAAAAAAATTAATTATATTTGTTGTACACAATTAATTGTTGGATAAAAAAATTAATTATATTTAATAGGTACACAATTTAATTTTTCTTTAGTAATAATATATATAACAAAAATAATAAAAAATAAGTGAAAATAGTAAATGAAATTAGATTATGAAGAGAAAGGAATATAAAAAAAGGAAGTTAAATAAAATTAGAATAGGAAAAAGGTAAGAAAAAAAGAAAACGAGAAAAAAGAAAAGGAGAAAAGAAAAAGAAAAAGAAAAGAAAAGAAAAGAAGCATAGAAATAAAAAAGAATTAGAGAAAAAGAGAAAATTTCCCACAAAATTTATTATGGGTAGGAAATGTAATTAGTTTATGGGTAGAAAAATAAATGGGTAGGGAAGGATAAATTATTTTATTTGTGTGAATAACTATGTCAAACCCCAAAATAAAATAGGTTATGGAACGGAGGGAGTATTACTTTCTCGTAAAAGAAATTGAAGAAGAAAAGGTTACCTCTTTGGACTTGATTATCTCCAATTCTCCATTTGCGAAGGGCAAGCAAACATGCTAGAGTGGAAGACAGAGAGTCCTTGACAAGCAATGGATGGCTAGGATTTAGGCCCCAAGATCCATCTTCTCTTTGATTTTCAAGAATCCAATCCAAACACTGAGGAAAACATGGCTGTTTTACAGAATTTCTTGAGGGGACCATAGCTACCCATGCTGTGTCATAAGAAGAAGGAGATAACTCTACTTCCTGAAATGATTCCCTTATTCTCTCCTTTACCTCTTTGAATCCATCCTGCAAAAAAGATTGTCTACATAGACTCTGGCTGCATCTTACTCTACATGGTCTCTGGAAAATTGCATATTCTTTGAAAAAACAAAAAAGGAAAAAAACGGAAACTAAAGTTAGGACATGGTTACAAATAACTGAATTGTGTGTGTGTGTGTGTATCTTGAAGTGATAAAAAAGTCTCATACCGGATGAACCAAAATTTCCATTTCTGAGTTTATCATCAGAAAGTGGTAAAATTTTGCTTCTGTAACAAATTATCATATTGTATGGAAGAGAGAACTACAGATGTAGGGAGTGCGGGAGTAGAAGAGTAGTGGATAGAGTATTGAGCAATTTGTAGAGGAACCAAGACGTGTTAAAAATGAGAAATTCCCATAGTTATATTTGTATTTGCATGCAGCCGCCGCTACCACTCTACGTTATGGAGACTTAACTCAAATTGGGCTATGAACATTTAATAGAAGCCGTATCATAATGAAAACATTGAGCACCTGGATATATGTTAAATTCCTTACACACTTCCGATTCAAACTTTGAAAAAGCTTGTGTGTGTGTCTCAAGCGCCTATTAGGTTGATAAGTTAACCACTTAAAATATGCTACCTGTTATAAAATAAAAGCAATGCTGTAAAATATAAATAAGAATAGATAGAAAGAAGGGAGAAGAGTTTTATTCTTTCACTTTGGTATATTTTTCCATTGCAATTACACGGCCTTTTATAGGCATAAAAAGCAAAGAAGATTGACATAAAATAGGAGATTTAGTCTTTCAACTATTCACAACATGGACATCTAATGTAGTATCTAATGTAGCATCCAATGTACAAATTATTCATAATACTCCCCTTGGATGTCCATGTGATAATGTGCCTCAGTAAGAACTTACAAAAAACATATTGCGATGTACATATTTATTTATCATATACATTGCTCGCTGCCTCATTAAAACCTTACTAAGGAAAACCCACTGGGACAAAACCTTGGTTAAGGAAAAGAGTGCAACATGTACTAACTCCCCACATAATGTCTCGAAGACGACGCATTCCAATCTTATATATCAACTTTTCAAATATTGAGGTTGATAATGCCTTAGTGAACAGATCAGCCAAATTATCACTTGAACGAACTTGTTGTACATCTATTTCACCACTCTTATGAAGATCATGAGTGAAAAAGAATTTCGGTGAAATGTGTTTTGTTCGATCTCCTTTGATATATCCTCCTTTCAATTGAGCTATGCTTTCAGCACTGTCTTCATACAACATTGTTGGAATATTCTCTTTCGAAGAAAGACCACATGTTTGCTGAATGTGTTGAATTATAGATCTTAACAAACGCATTCTCGACTTGCTTCGTGAATGGCTATTATCTCTGCCTGATTTGGAGAACTAGCAACCATAGTTTGTTTTATCGAACGCCATGATATGGCTGTACCACCACTTGTAAATAAATAACCTATTTGAGATCGACCTTTGTGTGGATCAGACAAATATCCTGCATCTGCATAACCAATCAATGATGGCTTGAATTCATTTGAATAAAATAAACCCATACCAATGGTCCCTTGGAGGTATCTAAATATATGTTTAATACCATTCTAGTGTCTTTGTGTTGGCGAAGTACTAAATCTTGCCAATAAGCTTACTGAGAAAGCTATATCAGGTCGGGAATTATTAGCAAGATACATTAATGCCCCAATTGCACTAAGATATGGTACTTCGGCACCAAGAAGCTCTTCATCATTTTTATGAGGTCGGAATGGATCTTTCTTTATATCAAGTGATCTTACATCCATCGGGGTACTCAATGGATGTGCTTTATCCATATAGAATCGCTTTAAAATCTTTTCGGTGTATGTTGATTGATGGAAAAATATTTCATCATTCATATACTCAATATTCAAGTTTTGATAAGTTTGACATAGTGAAAACTATCATAAAAGATGAATAAGTTAGAGAAATAATTATAATAATAAACAATTAATGATAACAAAACGATTTAGATAAAAGAAATAAAAATATAACTATATTATGTTAACAATCTACTATTTCATTTTATTTTTACCATAAAGTACAAGCTACATACTGTTTCATTTCACTTTATATTATTAATATATATGTGTTAATGGAATTGAACGTGACTAACATTATTTATGTAGCAATAAATATAAAGTAATTAAACTATAAAATTATTACTTATCAGTTCATTTCTCACTGTTAGAATATTTAAACAAATGGAAATGCAATTATTAGTTATGTGCATGAATTTTTAAATATCAAAGTAATGTTGACAACAAATAAGTGAAGTATTAAAATAAATACTCTACTTTGAACGTGTTATTAGTTGTAGTGACTATATAATATATACACAACATACATATGCATACATGATCAGCAAAAATGTGTAACAGATGAAAAAAAAAAGGAACAACAATATGAATTATGTAAATTATCAAATATTGCAAAGAAAAATTTAGGTTGTAAGAATTAAACATATGATATGTACTGCGATAAAAAAATAATTATAATGATACATACCTTAATAAAATATGGCTAAACTTAGCGGGAGTTAAGAATAAAATTAGAGCTTCGTGCTGATAACGTGTTATAAAATAAAAGCAATGCCGTAAAATATAAACAAGAAGAGATAGAAAGATGGGAGAAGAGTTTCGTTCTTTCACTTTGGTGTATTTTTTATTTGCAACTACATGGCCTTTTATAGGCATAAAAAGCAAAGAAGATTGACATAAAGTAGGAGATTTAATCTTTAAACTATTCACAACATGGGCATCCAATGTAGTATCCAATGTAGGATCCAATGTACAAATTATTCATAACACTACCTACTTTAATTATACACATATGATATAACCTTTTGCTAAAAAAAAAAAACAACCAAAAAACAAGAGTAGAAAAGAACTCAATTAATTAAAACAAACGCTTTTATCAGTAAAATAAAATGGGTTTTGACACAGTTATCCAAAAAAACGAAACTATTTATCCTTGGCTATCCATTTGTTTTTTTACCCATAAACTAATTATATTTCCTACCCAATAATAGTTTTTGTGGTGATTTTTTCTTTATTCTCCAATTCTTTTTTATTTTATGCTTATTTTCTTTCTTTTTTTCTTTTTTTTTCTTTCTCCTTTTTTTTCTCTCATTTTCTTCTTATTTTTTCTTTTGTTTATTCTAATTTAATTTAACTTCTTTTTTAATTATTTTTTTCTTTTCGTAATCTAATTTCATTTACTATTTTCACTAATTTTTATTATTCTTTTATTTTATATTCTTACTAAAAATTAAATTGTGTACCAATTAAATGTAGCTAATACAATCAGAAAATATTAACTAACATATGATACGAGTATAGTATATAGCTATACCAACATGGTATACAATTGTACGTAAAGAGTTTAAAAAAAATCAATTCAATTATTAAACTAAAATAATATCAGTTGTCAATAAAAAATTTAAAAGGATCTAATTGTAAGAGTATACCGTTACATTATATGATATAGCATACTATAATTTTTTTTTGTTTTGCATTTTCAATTTGCCTCTCACGTTAGGTAAGCACTTAAAGCAAATTAAAAGGAAAACACAAGTGATTTATGGGTAATAAGTATACTATTATAGTATATCGTATACTATTACAACATATTGTGTACAGTAGCAATATATTATTACATTGTACAATATATTGCATATTATTACAGTATACTATAACAATATATTGTGTACTACAATAGTATACTGTTACAGTATAACTATATACACCTATTGTATACTGTTGCAGTATAGCTATATACTACTACAACATATTGTGTACAGTAGCAATATATTATTGGGTAATTGTGTTCTTCTTCGATTTTCAGCTGAAACTTTTTATCTCAATCACCTCAAATCAGCTCCAAATTCTATCAAATTTCAATATGAACTTCCATAATGTATTACGAGTAACATTTAACAGCACTCACTTTGAATCAAACAAGAAATCTTCAAAAATAAAAATTTCAAATTTCAAATAAGCAATATACCATTTTGGTATACAGTACAAATCTATCTTCTTTGCTAGTTCAACTCAATTTCAACCCAAAGTTTCAAAATCTAATCTAAAATCTCCACCAAATTGACTCAGAATATAGCCACTTCCTCCAACTAATATTTCGAACATACCTAGTCAGAATCGGATAAAAATAATCACAAACTCAACAAAATCCAATTTATGAGTTTCAAGCTTCAAGGTCCTCCAATGGCAGATTAACGTTTTATCACAATTAAATCTTCAAAAAATCATCATTAACACCAAAACTTGCCACAAAGAGTGTCGGCAACTAAAATTTGTTATTACATACATAACCTCACAAATTTATAGCAAACTGAAATCTTAAATTTTTTTAATCCTTTTTATAGATCTTTCTTTTTTAACCTTTTTTTGCTTGAGAAAATAATAAAGATATGATAGAGAGGTAGATAGATCATATATCTAATGAAAAATTGTAAAAATATTGGCAAATGGAAAGAAAGAGAAAAAGAATAGAAAATGTTAAGAAAAGAATGCAAAAGGGAGGAGAAAAATTATCTTTAACAAGAATATAGCAGAAAATGGATTAACGGGGAATTACTCTTGGTTGCATAGGTATATATTATAATTTATTTCCAGAATAGGTAAGGGCGGGTAATTATTTGGAAATTTTGCACTCTATAGAAAACCTTAGTACTGTCACGATCCTAGTTCACCAATTGTGAACACGTCATAACGGCACCTAGTCTTTGCGACCAGGTAGGCCTAATACGTTGCGGAAGTAATAGCAATTTGTGGAAATTTAAAATCAAGACTAAAATAACATGAAAAATATATATAATTGCCGCATGGCACATGCACTTCACTACTTAGCAATTTAAAAGTATCTCCAAAGACTCGAAAACCCACAGGCAACACAGGCTAAGAGAAAACATAAGGTATAGCTCTAATATCTGGAAATGTCTACAACAACTCAATACATGAAATGGAACTGCTAACTACAAGATAGAGTAGAACGAAACTCTTTGGTTTGCGGACACGGCAGAATATACCTCAAGTCTCTGAATGTATCGCCTGGATCACTGATAGAACGTCCGACCAGAAGTATCTGGATCTGCACATGAAAAACCTGCGCAGAAGAGGCATGAGTACACCACAACGGTACTCAGTAAGTACCAAGCCTAACCTCTATTGAGTAGTGACAAGGAATGTTAGGGCACTACTGAGAATAAACATAATAACAATAATGAACAGTATAAATCAGGGAATAATCCGAAATAATAATAAAATAGGATAGAAGCAACAAATCAATGACAATTAAGCTAAGTAAGGAAAATAATGCAAACAAGTATTCCTCAATTGTCTAGTGCATCTCCTGGGAATCTAACCTGTAGTCCATCTCATTTAAATATCTAGGACCCCCCCGAGAATTGAACCCGTAGACTGTCATATCAGTAGCAAAGGATCTCCCAAGAATCGAACCGTAGTCCATAATATCAATAGCAAATGATCTCCTGGGAATTGAACCCAAGTCCGTCATATCAGTAGCAAAGGATCTCCCGGGAATCGAATCCGTAGTCCATTATATCAATAGCAAAGGACCTCCCGGGAATTGCACCAGTAGTCCCAATGTAATAACACAACCAATTCGGGGAAATATTCATAGAATGAAATATACAAATACAAATAACAGTTAAGTTCTGGCCTAACGTGCTACACGTAATTTTATTTAAGACAATTAAGCAATTAAGCAGTAAATTCTATCTAGTCATAGTTCTCTAACTAACACATATTTAATCTTGCATTGAAATAAGTCAAATAACGGAGAAAACACAATTTGAGCAATTCAAGTAATGTGGAATTTTAACAATTTGCACAAGTACACGCCTGTCACCTCACGTACACGACACTTAAATCAGCACATAAGAAGTCCTAAGGGAATATGACCCCCACACAAGGTTATACAAGCCACTTACCTCGAACCGGTACAAAAATTAACTAGAGAACGATGCCCTTGCCACGAGTATCCGGCTCCAAATAGGCCAAATCTATTCAATTCAATTACAAATCGTATATAATTGCAAACAACTGATTCCACTATAAAAATTAAAGCTAGTGCGCGAAAATAAGTAAAATTACCAAAATGCCTCTCTAGCCATCATCTCAGAATCAAATAATTTTTATATTTTCAGAACCCCCGTACTCTGGTCCAACCATATAAAAATCTCCTAAATCGGAGGTCAAATACCCCCCTCAAATCCTCACAATTTGGCCTAAAAAGTTTTACCCACTTCCCATTCAAAAACACAAAATTAAAGGGTAAAATTAAGAGGAGATTCATGGAATATATTCTAAATCGAGTCACTCACATACCCAAGTTTCCCAGGTGAAAATATCTTCAAAAATTTCCAAGAACCGAGCTCTAGAAGTCAAAATATTATAAAAGTGATGAACCCTCGAAATGGGATTTTTAATCTATCTGCTAGGTATTTAAATTATCGTGAACGCATACGCTATCACTCGTTCGCGAAGAAGAAATTTATAGGGGTCAAATTGACCTCCGCGATCGCGAAGGGTGAGATGCGGACGCGAATACCTGGGTTCGATGGCCTACGCGAACGCAATAGCTGGGATACGAATGCGATGAGGAATCAGATGAAGCCACGCAAATGCGAAAAAAAGATTGCGAACCCGATGAAGGGATTTGACACCTTCCAAAAATGTACTACGCGAACGCATAGATGGGGACACAAATGCAGTGAGAAAGAAAATGACACTTCGCGAAAGCAATGCCTTCTACGTGAATGCATAGAATGACATCAGACCTGCAATTTCTGTAATGAATTCTAACTTCAAATTGCTCCGTTGAGCATCCGAAACACACCCGAGGCCTCCAGGACCTCAACCAAACCTACAGACATATCCCATAACATCATTCAAACTTGCTCAAATCCTTAAACCGCATAAAACAACGTCGGAAACATGAATTAATCAAAGATTCAAGCCTATGAACTTTGAACTCTAACCAAACACACTTTCGATCAAAAACGTATCCAAACCTTGTCCGAATGACCTAAAATTTTCCACGCACATCCAAAATGATATGAAAAAGCTACAACAACTTCCGGAATCTCAAACTGACCCCCGGATAAAAAATTCACTATCGAACCAGAACTTCAAAAATTTCAAACTTCGGCATTTCAAGCCTAAATGAGCTATGGACCTCCAAATTACATTCCAAACACACTCCCGACCGCCAAAATCACCTAACGGAGCTAATGGAACTATCAGATTTCTACTCCGTAGTTGTTTTCACACTGCTCGAATATGGACCATTTTTCAACTCTTAAGCTCTCATTTAGGGATTAAGTGTCCCGAAACACTCCGAATCCTAATACCGAACATCCCGCCAAACAAAAATAGCAGAAATGAACTTAGGGAAAGCTGTAAATAGGGAATCAGGATGTAAATTCTAAAAACGATCGGCCGGGTCATTACAAGTACCCTATTTATTTTAAATAAATACTAACTTAAAATATTACATCTTATAAATACATTTTACCCTTTATAGCAAAAAATGTAAATATAGTTACATCCTATAATTAAGGTACCATATATGCTAAATATTATTTTTCTCTCTCCCTTTTTGTATTTTCTCTCACATAATTACTGCGTATCTACATACCCAAATAAAATCTCTCTCTCTTTGCATACAACCAGACTCTCTTCACCCACAAATCCTAGTTTCTTGACAAGCCATTTTACCCTATTGTTGGACAAAATACATTAATGGCTTCTTCTACCTCTTTTCATAAAGAACCTAAAGAAGAGTAAAAAGAAGAAAATGAGCAACAATCTTTTGGTCTCGGGGCTGGTCCTACTTATGTACCAATTGGAGGAATGTTCATGTCGAAGATGCAGTGGGCTGACAAACCCAGATGTTGCATATAGCAGCGGCTGTGATTTCTTGCACCAAAACTTTCAAATGTGTCAAGGGGCTGACCAGCCGGAATTAATGGCTGGCCGCCGTCGGGCGAAACCATAGGGATATTTCTCTCTCTAGATCGCCTAAATCGCCTATTTGTATTCAGTTGTATTTGAATGTATTCTTCAACTGTATTCACTTGTATTCAGGTTTAATCAGTTGTATTTAACTATTTTATTCAGCATTAGTTAGTTGTATTTAAGGGTTTTATACAACTGTATTCAGTTGTAGTTCGTTATATTCAACTATTTTATTCAACATAATATAGTTGTATTTGGTTGCATTCAAGAGATTCAGCTGTATTCAGTTATATTTTCTTGTATTCAAGTATATTATTCAGATGAATTAAGGTGTATTTTGTTACATTCAACTGTTTGATGTATTTCTCTTTATCATGTGATTTTATTTTTGTGACGACCCGGCCCGTCATCACGGGAATTACTACCACGTTATCTTGCATTTATGTTTTTGATCGCTTTTACACCAGTGTTAGAGTCTATCGGGTGAGTTAGGAGTGATTTGGACTGAAAATGAGGCATATAGCCTTTTTGAAGGGAGCTTGAATATGGAAAGTCAACCTGGAGTTGACTATTTATTTAGAGGGCTCAGAATTGGAGTTTGATGATTTGGTTAGTTTCGGGAGGTGATTTGGGACTTAGGGGAGCGATTGGAATTGAATTTGGAGGTCCGGTGTAGAAATAGGCTAAGGTTGAATTTTGGCAAAATTTGAACGGTAGGTAAGATTTTGATCCGGGGGTCGGAATGGAATTCTGACAATTCTTGTAGCTCCGTCACGTGATTTTGGATATGTCCGCAAATTTTCAGGTCATTCGGATGTCGTTTGGTCGGGTTTTAGATTGGATGTTAGTTTCGAAAGTTTTGAAGAAACTTAGGCTTGAATCCGTGTGAAATTGGTGATTTTGATGTTTAGGATGGTGTTTTTATGATTGGAACAAGTTTGTATCGTGTTTTGGAGTATGTTGGTGGTTTTCGTTGGGGTCCCGGGGGCCTCGGGGTGAATCCGGACCATCATCCGGCATTTTTGAACATGAAACATCTGCAGAAATATTGCAGGAACAGTGCAGGATTTTTAGCCTTCGCGTTCGCGAGGCAAGGCCCGCGTTCTCGTAGGCGGGGACCAGTTGGTCATCGCGTTCGCGAGGAGGAGTGTCGCGTTCACGTTAGAGGAAGCTGGGATGCATCGCGTTCGCAATGGTGTTGGTCGCGATCGCGTAAGAGGAAATAGTGAGGCATCGCGTTCGCGTGGATGGAGGCCGCATTCGCGTAGAAGGATCTCCGGATGGCTTAAGAAATGTGCATCATGAACGCGTGGGGCATGTCGCGTTCGCGAAGGGGAAATTGGTCAGTGCATCGCGGACGTGTGATAGGTAACGCGAACGCGAAGAAGAAATTTATCTGGCAGTGAATTAAATTCCAGACACAGACCAGTCGCGATTTTTAGTGTTAAAACCTCCATTTTTGAGTTCTAGAGAGAGAGACTGACGGGAGATTGTTGGGAATTATCGGGTGTTCGTCGGAGGTAAGTTTTAAGGCCTAATTACAGCATTTTACCATGAAATCCTTGGTTATTTCTCTGCAAATGGAAGATTAAAGGGGGGTTTTAGCCCTAGGCCTAAAATTGTAGAAAATCACTGATTTGTGTGGGCAAATAAAGTCCGATTTTGGTAAATTTTATATGCCTAAACTCTTATTGAGACGAGGGTTCCTAATATGTGACTTTCCTAATTTTTCGAGAAGAGTACCAAAAGTCGGGTTTTGGCAACTTTGTGAATTTTGGTGTAAATTGAGTTGTTTTGACCGGGTGTCGTCCCGTTGGCCTAATTTGTTGTGTTTCTACTATATTTGATCAGATTCTACGCGTGCGGAGCTTGATTCTCATGGCAAGGGCATCGCGGACTAGTCGTCGAGCCGTATTGAGGTGAGTAATAGATGTGGGTGATGACCAGCGGGTTCGGAACCCCAGTATACCACTTTGTGACGCTGTATAGCGGCGAGACACGTACTCTCTTGTGAGTGCAAGGTCGAATTGTGATTTGGGGTCTATGGCTTAGTCCGACCTGTTGATACTGTATTATGATATTGGCTATTCTTGAGCCGTAGAACCTCCTTCTCGGAGGGTATTATATGGTGATATTGGCTACTCTTGAGCCGTTAAACCTCCTTCTTGGATGGTTGAGTATATTAATGGGTTGTGAGGCAGTTATTGGGATCCTGCAAGGATCGTTTTCATTGTTCTATGATATTGACATGCTAGTTTTACTACCAGTCTATAGCTATTACTGTTATCATGATATTTCCAATCTCTGGAACCTGACATTTACTGTTTTCAATTGAAAAATGATAAAAGAGTTTTCAAAACTACTTTTGAGCCTGCGAGGCTGCATTTGCATATTAGCTGACTAGTAGTGGATCGGGCTGCACACCGCAGCGTATATTTATGATATTGTGCTTGGGCTGCAGGAGCCCTTCCGGAGTCTGAACCCCCACAGTGAGCACGGGTACACAAATTGGATTGGGCTACACGCCATAGCCTTCATTTCATGCATTGCATTGCATTTAGCTACATCTGCTAGATGTTATACTATGTTGTTGATACTTGTTGGTACTTTACTGTTGATATTGAACTGTTACAGGGTATTGGTTACAGCTTTACATAGTGCTTTATTGTGGATTTCTTATCTACGCTGTCTTACCCCGGTTTGTTACAACTGAGTCTGGCAGTACTCATTTTACTCCCTGCACCTTATGTGCAGGATCCAGGTACCTCTCTGCGGTCCTAATTCGGTAGCTGTTCGAGGCGATTCCTGTGGGATAATCGAGGTAGCTGCTGTGTCCGCAGGACCCGATATCCCTTCCTACTAATTTTTGATTTTGTATTTTCTATTTCATTCCGCACTTGGTATCATGTAAAACACTATTACACTTTTGTTATCTGTAGAGGCTCTTGACTCTTGACCCCTCGGTCTTTGGGGAGTTGTACTGTTTTGGGACTTGGTTCCCTGGTTTGGTATTTCCATAAATATTGACTTATAATTATTATGTCTAAATTGGTTAAATGAGCTCATAGCTCCGTAATTGTTGTTGATTGGTTGGGCTGGCCTAGCAGTGTGCTGGGCGCCATCACGATCGGGTTTGGGGTCGTGATAAGTTGGTATCAGAGCCTAGGTTTACTAGGCCTCATGAGTCTTGAGTTGGTTAGTAGAGTCTTGTGGATCGGTACGGGGACGCCTGTACTTATCCTCGGGAGGCTGCGAACCTTTAGGAAACAATTCACTTTTCTTGAACTCTGTAGTGTGATCTTGTTGTTCTGAGAACTGAACTTCTGTATTCTATTCTCTCGCAGATGGCGAGAATGCGAGCATCAGGACGAGGTGGACAACCTCCATTGCCACCTTCCAGAGGCCGTGGGCGCGGTCGTGCTAGAGGTAGAGGTAGGGCAGCTGAGGCAGTGCCAGCTGACCCTCCTATTGTACCTGTTCAGGAGCAGCCCCCAGTGGTTAATGCTCCAACAGCCCCAATTCCGGCCCAGACTGTATCTATTGCTATTCCTGGTCTTTAGGAGACTCTTGCCCAGATATTATCAGTGTGTTCCGGTTTGGCTCAGGTAGTATCAGCTACCGCTACTGCAGTGACATCTCAGACAGGTGGTGGTCAGCAGATCCCTGCAGCTCGCACACCTGAGCAGGTAGTTCAGGGACTTCAGACGCCAGAGGCGGTCCCCGCTCAGGTGGTTGCACCAGTTTTTCCTCCAGCTGCACCAGCTCTAGAGCATATGGTTCAGGCTATGCCCGACGACGAGCAGCGTCGTCTAGAGAGATTTGGTAGACTCCAACCACCCCATTTCAGTGGCGCTGAGGGCGAGGATGCCCAGGGTTTCTTAGATAAGTGCCAAAGGATGCTACGTATAGCTGGTATTCTTGAGTCCAGCGGAGTTTCATTCACTACTTTTCAATTTACTGGTCCCGCATTTGATTGGTGGGAGGATTTTGAGAGGCGTAGGCTTGCAGGAGCGGCACCTCTCACCTGGCAGCAGTTTTCTACTCTCTTTCGAGAAGTATGTTCCTTAGTCCCGTCGTGAGGAGCTTCGTCGCCAGTTTGAGTGGTTGGTTCAGGGCGACATGTCAGTGACCCAGTATGAACATAGATTCACACAGTTGGCTAGGCATGCCACATGGATGATACCTACTGATAGGGAGAGGATTAGGATGTTCATTTATGGCCACAACTACTCCATCCACATTCTTATGCCCAGAGAGAGAGTTCTGTCATCATCGTTTGAGCAGGTTGCGGATATGGCACGCTCCATTGAGGCGGATCGTCACCGAGAGAGGGAGGAGCGGGAGGCCAAGAGGCCTCGTAGTTCTGGTAGCTTCGGTGGTGCTCCATCTAGAGGGCATTTTCAGCAGGGCAGAGGTCGCTCATCTAGACCTTCTCATTCAGGCCGCCCAGAGCAGAGCGGAGGTTCTTATGGTCGTGGTCGACAGGGATTTTAGCAGGGTCAGTCTTCACTTAGTGCCCTCCCAGCCCAGAGTGCAGCACCTACTTCTTCAGCCCAGGGTTCTTCTGCGGCGAGGGGTTCCCTTCAGTTCCCTTCTCTAGCACCAGGTGCTTGTTATGAGTGTGGTGAGTTTGGCCACATGAGGAGGCATTGCCCTCGACTCTGTAGGGATCAGCCCTCCTCTTCAGCACCATCCCAAGCTAGTAGAGGTGGAGGTCGGTCTTCTCGTGGTCGCCCTAGAGGCGATGAGAGATCTGGTGGAGGCCAGGCACGATTCTATGCACTCCCTGACAGGCGTGATATAGTTGCCTCCAATGCGGTGATTACGGGTATCATTTATGTCTGTCACAGATATGCCTCTGTTCTATTTGATCCAGGGTCCACATATTCATACGTGTCCTCTTATTTTGCACATCATTTGGGTGCGACTCGTGGTAGTCTTGATCTACCTATTCATGTATCCACCCCCGCGGGTGATACGATTGTTGTGGATCATGTCTATAGATCCTGTGTTATTTCTATTGGGGGTCTGGAGACCTAGGCATATCAGTTATTGTTAGGGATGGCGGACTTCGATGTGATATTGGGCATGGACTGGCTATCTCTGTGCTATGCTATATTGGACTTTCATGCTAAGACAGTTACGTTGGCTATTCCTAGTATTTCTCGGATTGAGTGGCGGGGTTCGACTGATTTCGTCCTTAGCCGTGTTATTTCGTTCTTAAAGGCTCAGAAAATGGTTGAAAAGAGGTGCTTGTCATACTTAGCATTTGTGAGAGATGTGGTAGCCGAGTCTCCTAGCATTGATTCTGTACCTGTTGTGAGGGATTTTCCATATGTATTCCCCTCAGACCTGCCGGGCATGCCGCCAGACAGGGATATTGATTTTGGCATTAACTTGGTGCCGGGCACTCAGCCCATATCCATTTCTCCTTATCGAATGGAACCAACTGAGTTGAAATAATTGATAGAGCAGCTTCAGGAGCTTCTGGATAAGGGTTTCATCTGCCCTAGTGTATCCTCGTGGGGTGCACCAGTGTTATTTGTGAAAAAGAAAGATGGTTCCATGCGGATGTGTATTGATTATAGACAATTGAACAAGGTAACAGTGAAGATCAAGTACCCTCTACCGCGCATTGATGATTTGTTTGATCAGTTATAGGGTGCGAGAGTGTTTTCTAAGTTTGATCTTCGTTCAGGCTATCATCAACTGAAGATCAGGGATTCTGATATTATGAAGACTGCATTCAGGACCAGATATGGCCACTATGAGTTCCTTGTGATGTCTTTTGGGATGACCAACGCCCCAACAACATTTATGCATCTGATGAACAGTGTGTTCAAACCCTATTTGGATTCATTTGTGATTGTATTCATTGATGACATTCTAGTCTACTCCCGTAGTCAAGACGAGAATGCTCAGCATTTGAGTATTGTGTTGCAGAGATTGAGGGAGGAGAAGCTATATGCTAAATTCTCCAAGTGCGAGTTTTGGCTCAAGTTAGTAGCATTTCTGGGACATGTGGTGTCTCGTGATGGTATTCAGGTTGATCCGAAGAAGATAGAGGCGGTGCAGAGTTGGCCTAGACCGTCCTCAGCTACAGAGATCAAGAGCTTTCTTGGATTGGCGGGATATTATCGCCGGTTTGTTTAGGGATTTTCATCCATTGCTTCTTCTTTGACTAAATTGACTCAGAAGGGTGTGCCATTCGTGTGGTCGGATGAGTTCGAGGAGAGCTTTCAGAAGCTCAAGACAGCTTTGACCACAGCTCCACTGTTAGTGTTGCCATCAACTTCAAGTTCATATACTGTATAGTGTGATGCCTCGAGAGTGGGGATAGGTTGTGTATTGATGAAGGAAGGAAAGGTGATTGCTTATGCTTCTCGACAGTTGAAGCCACACGAGAAGAACTATCTTGTTCATGATTTGGAGCTAGCTGCCATAGTTCATGCCTTGATGATTTGGAGGCACTATTTTTACGGTGTGTCTAGTGAGGTGTATATCGATCACCGTAGTCTCCAGCACTTGTTCAAACATAAAGATCTTAATTTGAGATAGCGGAGATGGCTTGAGTTGCTTAAGGATTATGACATTACTATTCTATATCATTCGGGGAAGGCCAATGTGGTGGCCGATGCTTTGAGCCGAAAGGCGGTCAGCATGGGAAGCTTGGCATATATTCCAGCTGAGGAGAGATCATTTGCTTATGATGTTCAGGTGATAGCCAATCGGCTAGTGAGGTTAGACATTTCAGAGCCCAGCAGGGTATTGGCTTGTGTTGTATCTCGGTCTTCTCTATATGACCGTATTCGTGAGCGCCAGTATGATGATCCACACTTGGTTGTCCTTAGGGACAGAGTTCAGCACGATGATGCTAGAGATGTCACCATTGATAGTGACGGCGTATTGAGAATGCAGGGCCGGATATGTGTGCCCAATGTTGATGGCCTTCGTGAGTTGATTCTGGAGGAGGCCCATAGCTCGCGGTATTCTATCCATCCAGGAGCCGTGAAGATGTAGCAAGACTTGAAACAGCACTATTGGTGGAGAAAGATGAAGATGGACATTGTTAGATATGTAGCACGGTGCCTCAACTATCAGCAGGTTAAGTCCGAGCATCAGAGGCCTGGTGGCGTATTCCAGCGCATTGATATTCCTGAGTGGAAGTGGGAGAGGATCACTATGGACTTTGTTACTGGACTCCCTTGGACAGCAAGGAAGTTTGATTCTGTTTGGGTGATTGTGGATAGGCTGACCAAGTCAGCTCACTTCATTCCTGTGTGTACTACGTACTCCTCGGAGCGGTTAGCTGAGATATTCATTCGGGAGATCGTTAGATTGCATGGAGTCCCGGTTTCTATTATATCAGATAGAGGTATACATTTTACTTCACAGTTCTGGAGGACATTTCAGCGGGAGTTGGGCTCCTAGGTTGAGTTGAGTACTGCATTTCATCCTCAGACGGACGGGCAGTCCGAGCGTACTATTCAGATCTTGGAGGATATGTTGAGAGCTTGTGTTATTGACTTTGGTGGTTCGTGGGCTGATTACTTGCCTATCGCAGAGTTTGACTATAACAACAGCTACCAATCCAGTATTCATATGGCGCCATATGAGGCTTTATATGGGAGATGATGTAGATCTCCAGTTGGTTGGTTTGAGCCCGGTGAGGCAAGGTTATTAGGGACAGAGTTAGTCCAGGATGCTTTGGATAGGGTGAAGGTTATTAAGGAGAGATATCGCACAACTCAGTCGTGCCAGAAGAGTTATGCGGACCGGAAGATTCGAGATGTGTCTTATTCTATGGGTGAGAAAGTCTTACTGAAGGTTTCGCCGATGAAGGGCGTCATGAGATTTGGGAAGAAAGGGAAGCTCAGTCTGAGGTTTATTGGCCCTTTTGAGATCCTCAGGAGGATTATAGAGGTGGCGTATATGCTTGCCTTGCCACCCAGTCTATCAGGAGTTCATCCAGTGTTTCACGTGTCCATGCTCCGGAAGTATGTTGGCGACCCATCACATGTGTTAGACTTTAGCATTATTCAGCTTGATGATGATTTGACCTATGATCTGGAGCCTATCGTTATATTGGGTCGTCAGGTTAGAAGATTGAGGTCTAAGGACATTGCATCAGTTAAGGTTCAGTGGAGAGGTCGACCCGTGGAGGAGGCCACTTGGGAGATCGAGCGGGAGATGCGGAGCAAATATCCTCACTTGTTTGAGACTTCAGGTATGTTTCTTGACCCGCTCGAGGACAAGCGTTTGCTTAAGAGGGGAGAATGTGATGACCCGGCCCGTCGTCACAGGAATTACTACCCCGTTATCTTGCATTTTTGTGTTTATTTCTTTTACACCAGTGTTAGAGTCTATCGGGTGAGTTAGGAGTGCTTTGGACCGAAAATGAGGCATATAGCCTTTTTGAAGGGAGCTTGAATATGGAAAGTTAACCTGGAGTTGACTATTTAGTTAGAGGGCTCGGAATCAGAGTTTGATGATTTGGTTAGTTCCGGGAGGTGATTTGTGACTTAGGGGAGCGATTGGAATTGAATTTGGAGGTACGGTGTAGAAATAGGCTTGAATCGGCTAAGGTTGAATTTTGGCGAAATCCAAATGGTAGGTAAGATTTTGATCCAGGGGTCGGAATGGAATTCTGACAATTCCCGTAGCTCCGTCATGTGATTTTGGATATATCCACAAATTTTCAGGTCATTCGGACATCGTTTGGTCGGGTTTTTGATTGGATGTTAGTTTCGGAAGTTTTGAAGAAACTTAGGCTTGAATCCGTGTGAAATTGGTGATTTTGATGTTTAGGATGGTGTTTTTATGATTGGAACAAGTTCGTATCGTGTTTTGGAGTGTGTTGGTGGTTTTCGTTGGGGTCCCGGGGGCCTCGCGGTGAATCCGGACCATCATCCGGCATTTTTGAACATGAAAAATCTGCTGAAAAATTGCAGGAACAGTGCAGGAGTTTTAGCCTTCGCGTTCGCGAGGCAAGGCCCGCGTTCGCATAGGCAGGGACCAGTTGGTCATCGTGTTCGCGAGGAGGAGAGCCGCGTTCGCGTAGAAGGAATATGGGAAGCATCGCGTTCGCGATGGTGTTGGTCGCGATCGCGTAAGAGGAAATAGCGAAGCATCGCGTTCGCGAGGAGGAGGCCGCGTTCGCGTAGAAGGATCTCCGGATGGCTGAAGAAATGTGCTTCGCGAACGCGTGGGGCATGCCGCGTTCGCGAAGGGGAAATTTGTCAGTGCATCGCGGACGAGTGATAGGTAACGCGAACGCGAAGAAGGAATTTGTCTGGCAGTGAATTAAATTCCAGACACAGACCAGTCGCGATTTTTAGTGTTAAAACCTCCATTTTTGATTTCTAGAGAGAGAGACTGACGGGAGATTGCTGGGAAATCATCGGGTGTTCGTCGGAGGTAAGTTTTATGGCCTAATTATAGCATTTTATCATGAAATCCTTGGTTATTTCTCTGTAAATGGAAGATTAAAGGGGGGTTTTAGCCCTAGGCCTAAAATTGTAGAAAATCACTGATTTGAGTGGGCAAGTGAAGTCCGATTTTGGTAAATTTTATATGCCTAGACTCGTATTGAGACGAGGGTTCCGAATATGTGACTGTTGTAATTTTTTGAGAAGCGTACCGAAAGTCGGGTTTTGGCAACTTTGTGAATTTTGGTGTAAATTGAGTTATTTTGACTGGGTGTCATCCCATTGGCCTAATTTGTTGTGTTTCTACTATATTTGATCAGATTCTACGCGTGCGGAGCATGATTCTCGTGGCAAGGGAATCGCGGACTAGTCGTCGAGCCGTATTGAGGTGAGTAATAGATGTGGGTGATGACCAGCAGGTTCAAAACCCCGGTATACCACTTTGTGACGCTGTATAGCGGCGAGACACGTACTCTCTTGTGAGTGCGGGGTCGATTGTGATTTGGGGACTATGGCTTAGTCCGACCTGTTGATACTGTATTATGATATTGGCTATTCTTGAGCCGTTGAACCTCCTTCTCGGAGGGTTGCATATTATATAGTGATATTGGCTACTCTTGAGCCGTTAAACCTCCTTCTTGGATGGTTGAGTATATTTATGGGCTGTGAGCCAGTTATTGGGATCCTGCGAGGATCGTTATCATTGTTTTGTGATATTGACATGTTAGTTTTACTACCAGTCCGTAGCTATTATTGTTATCATGATTTTCCAATCTTTGGAACTTTGATATTACTGTTTTCAAATGGAAAAAAAATGATAAAAGAGTTTTCAAAACTACTTTTGAGCTCGCGAGGCTGCATTTGCATATTAGCTGACTGGTAGTGGATCGGGCTGCGCGCCACAGCGTATATTCATGATATTGTGTTGGGCTGTAGGAGCCCCTCCGGAGTCTGAACCCCTACAGTGAGCACGGGTACCCAAATTGGATCGGGCTACGCGCCGTAGCAGTCATTTCATGCATTGCATTGCATTTAGCTATATCTGCTAGCTGTTATACTATGCTGTTGATACTTGTTGGTACTTTACTATTGATATTGAACTGTTACAGGGTATTGGTTACAACTTTACAAAGTGCTTTATTGCGGATTTCTTATCTACGATGTCTTACCCCTGTTTATTACCACTGAGTCTGGCAGTACTCATTTTACTCCCTACACCTTGTGTGCAGATCCAGGTACCTCTCAGCGGTCCTGATCCGGTAGCTGTTCGAGGCGATTCCTGTAGGATAATCGAGGTAGCTGCAGAGTCCGCAAGAACCGATATTCCTTTCTATTGTCTTTTGATTTCGTATTTTCTATTTCATTCCGCACTTGGTATCATGTAAAACACTATTACACTTATGTTATCTGTAGAGGCTTTTGACTCTTGACCCCTCGATCTTTGGGGGAGTTGTACTGTTTTGGGACTTGGTTCCCTGGTTTGGTATTTCCATAAATGTTCACTTATAATTATTATGTCTAAATTGGTTAAATGAGCTTATAGCTCCGTAATTGTTGTTGATTGGTCGGGCTGGCCTAGCAGTGTGCTGGGTGCCATCACGATCGGGTTTGGAGTCGTGACAATTTTCTTCCGTTTTTAGCACAGATACATTACTGTATTTAATGTTAATACCGCTTGAATATAGTTAAATACATGTCAAACTTAGCTGGAATTCCAGATTTTATGCCTATGTTTTTCGTTGTAATAATGAATACAACAGCTTAAATACATGAAATACATTGTATAAAAATATAAAAGGTATCTATAACACGTAATATGGCAAAGAGTATCTATAAATGGCTAAGTAGACAAAAAAGATGGTGCTTTATGAACAAGTCTCTAATTATTTTGAGTAGAATAGGTATATAACATAATTCGCTCCAAAAGTAGGGGTAGCAACTTTAGCCCAAACCCATTTAACCCTCTCAATTAGCTCAGTTCATGGGTCAATTTGGGTTGAGCCTGTAACATCCCGAAAAATATTTGAAGTATTTAACCGCTATTAAGAAAATTGATGTGCGCTAATTATATTATTCTGTCTACAAACAAGGACTATTAATATGATGGATATCAATTGGATATGATAATAAGTGTATGGTGCATATTATAAGTCAATTTGGGTCCAAGTAGAGGCCTAAGTCCAAGCTAAGTTGAAAAATTCCATTATAGACGAATGTTTCGAATGAGCACGCACAAGACAAAATTTTGGACAAGAATATATGAATATATATAAACGGTTATGTGATTAGAAACCTATTAAATGAAATATTTTCGAATCTAGTTCTAACGCTTCAAACCGTTCATCATTTGGACACTTCTACAGAAAGTTATGACCAAATTACCAAAGCAATGCAGAAATTTGCACTAGCGTGACGCCCCATGCGGCGCCCGGCGCGTAGCGCTAGTAGTAATTACAGAATGGTCTGAAATTTCATTTCCAAAAACATTTTGCAGAGCCAGCCCGTGCCCCGCGGCGCCCCACACAGCACATTAGTTCAAATAATGGGTTTTTAAGACCCGAACCCCATTTCATTTAACTCAATTGGGGTTTGTTATTTTGGGATTTTCTGGAGATTTTAGAGAGAGGGAAGAACAGTTCTAGAGAGAGGAAGAAGCTCATGTGCCTTGTTCATCAAAAATCTTGTCCAATCCTTGAAATCCAACAAGAAACTCCGCAAGTTCTTCATGAAAGAGGTGAGGTTCTATACCCTAGTCTTCAATTTTGTTTTTGGGTGATTGTTGAGTAAGGATTCATGTGAAAACTAGAGATAAGTCACTTATGGTCATTGTTGGTCAATAATAAGGGATTATCATTGAATATCCTGACTAGATTAATTGTTTTGGGGTGAAATTCGAAGGTTTGGGCCTAGGAAATTGAAATTTTGATTCGAGTATTTCGAGGTATAGTTGATGTCGAAATTTGGTGAAATTTATATGGTTGAACTCATGGTGGGATGGATGTTCATATTTTGTAACTTTTGACGAGTTCAGAGACATGGGCCCCGCTGGTCAATTTTAAGGTGTAATTTAGGATTTTGTTGGAAAGTTGTAGAATTTCTTATAGAATTAATTCATATAATTGTATTGACTGAGTCAAATTATTCTGGATAGATTTGAGATGCTTAAAGAGGGGCAAGGGCGTCGCGAGCTAGAGTTGTAGCCGGTTCGAGGTGAGTAATACTTGTAAATGATATCCTGATGGTTTGAAACCCCGGATTTGCACATCATAGTGCTATATTAAGGTGACTTACATGCCAGATATGAGCATGGGGTAGATCACCATTGGGAATTGTGACTTGGTCCGTCCCAGTTGTCGATTTTACCATATATTTGATTGAAACTACTTATATCATCAAAATATGGGTTGATTGCCATGTTTGTGCTTCCTGGCAACTATGTGAATCCTTCGGGGATTGATATTACTATTTTAGAATATCTTGCATATCATTTGGTTTCAGTCCAAGGTTTTAAATACTTATTTGCAAACTTAGCCATACTTCTAAGTTTTGAAAATTCAAATGATATTTTAAGTGATATTTTGGGCTGAGAATTACTATTTTATAAATGCCCAAGGGGCTTATGATGATTTTATGGACTGAGCATAGATCGGGCTGCTTGCCGCATCAGTATATTATTAATTATGGGTTGATCGGGCTGCGCACCGCAGCAGTATTACATTGATATTGAGGCCGAGTGCCTGGATGATTATGCTGATTTTGATATGAGGCTGAGAGCCTAGATGTGATGCCACGAGATGGCTTGTTATTGTGCTTAGGCTGTAGGAACCCCTTCAAAGTTTGTACACACCTCAGTAAGCGTCGTCGACGTTAAATAGATCGGGCTACATGCCGCAGTGGGTACTAGAGTGTACCGTCATATGCATTGCATTGCACTTATGCATTTGTTCTTATTTTGTAATTTGTCATGACATTCAACACTCATATCATTGGCATCCATGCTACTTCTTGCACTATTTACCAGATGCCATGTTGTTATTTGTTAATGAAGTGCTGTGCCCTAGAGGCTGATATTGTACTTTGTAAGTTGGCAGTGAGCCCGCGTGGCTGATACTGTACTGAGAGGTTGATATTGAACCCAAGGGGCAGATTTCTGATTTTTTTGTTACTTGTTGAAATTATTTCACCACTGTTGAATAGGAATATTTTCAAAAGAGGTTTTAACAAAGCCCAGATGTTTTCCAAAGGATTTCATGGTTTCACATTTTTTCTATAAGGGCTTGTACTGTTCTGTATAGCATGATGGAGTGCCTTAGATGATTTCTTGCTTTCAACTGTTATTTACTTTTATTACTCACTGAGTTGGAGTACTCACTTTATTCCCTGCACCTCGCATGTAGTTGCAAGTATTGTTCCACCCAGTAGCGGGTTATTAGCGGATTGAAGGCATTATTATTGAAGTTGAGCAACGTGACCACCATCGTTCGTGGCACTAGACTTCATTTTTTGATATCTAGATTTTATTTTTTATATATTATTGGCCATATAAAGATGTTCAGTCATCTTTAGATGCTCATGACTTGTGACACCCCGGTTAGGGCTCTGTTGGGATATCCGTATATTTTTATATATATTTTCGTTATTTGGTATTATTAAACCATGTTGCACTATAATTGCGTTAAATAATATTTTTTAAAGGATGAATTGGGTTGACTGGATGGCCTTGTCTCCGCGAGAGGTGCCATCACGACTAGGTTTGGGATTTGGGTCCTGACAAGTTGGCATCAGAACCTAGGTTACTAGGCCTCGCGAGTCATGAGCAGGTTTTATAGAGTCACACGGATCGGTACAGAGACGTCTGTATTTATCCTCGAGAGGCTGCAGAACCTTTAGGAAAAACTTCATATTCCTTTCTTATCGTGCGTCCTTGATTCAGCTTGAAAAGTAACTATTACGATTCCTTCCACATGTTCATATTCACGAACGAGCGATTAATATTGTATGTGCCTTGATGGCTTGTGATTCCCCGTCAAGGGGCAAGATGTAATCTCCGTGAGTTTGATGTTGGGCCAGTCAGGAGGACTTGAGGCCGAACCTTTGCCTATGGCTTGAGCACCAAGGTGCTGATTATGTGAGCAAGTGTTTGGACTTATACGTTCGGTGTTCTCCCTATTAGCCGGAATGTCAGTTGGTATTCATGTGATGAGTATGTTAGTACTGCGAGATGTATATATATGACTTGGTAGTGACAAATAAGTCTACTGGATAATAGATGAACTGTTAAGTGATTCGATTCCTATTATGATTTGATGTGTAGCCCTAACATGGGCGCGTGGTGAATATTTTTCTGTCTCCTAGTTGGGGAGTGAAGTGCAATACACGTGGCAGAATGAGTTCAGACCTAGGAAGACTAAATGATTGTGTAACTTATATGATGGTGGAAGATATAAGAAATGTAATATTGAGGCGAAACAGGTGGGTTATCTCATGCGGAGTGTTTTGACGGGGTGTGATCCTTATGTGTATGTTAGAAGATCTCTTGTGTAATTGGTGGGTACATATTGAAGTTTGAAATTTCGGGTCGCGTTAGAGAGTGGGCCTAACTATTGCGGGGATGAATACAAAATTTGCAGAATATTTGCAATACTAGATGATCAGTGTTTTCAAAAACTTATAAATGATTTGAGTTTAATCTCACTATGGTATTGTGGGATCAATAGGTAAAAGTGTTATGGGTTATCAAGCATTTTGATTTATGGATTTGAGCCAAGAGTATATTAACGATGAATTAATTACAGGGTTATGCTTTACGTTGGTTTCGGTTTGAGGCATACTTGTGAATTGGTTGTGATTTGAGGAGATTGGGGTCGAACATGACTCGAGTAAGAAATTTCTGGATAAGAGGTATGTTACACTTTATGAATATATGAAAACCATGGAATGAGTAAATTGTTATTGAAAAACGGAATGCATATGAAGTATGAACTTGATTGATAATGTTAATACAGTCACTTCTTTAGGTATTTTTTGTTAATGTGACATGTGTCTTTTGGCCCATTTGGGCGGTACAATTTAAATTGAGAAGAGTAGATGACTCTTGAGAAGGTTATAATGGATTCCAAAAATGTATATGTAGCAATTGAATATTGTTCGGATTTGTATACCACTATAATCAATTATTTACATTGAGTGGTACCGGGACTTGCGGTAATTTTGTATGACTACGGATTCTACATTCCAGTATAAGAACGATAAAAGAACCATTTATTTTACCTTCACATAACGTACTTTTAGAGTGGGCATTTTGCGTTGTGATACTTACAGAGTGCTTAAGAAAAATATCATTGTTTATGGGACTTATGGCTGTACGGTTTTATGTTGGGATATATGGTAGTGAGCTTTCAGTAACAATACTGGTATATGTCAAGTAAGAGTGTCGACATGAGGGTAATTCGGAGAGAAAACAAAGTGATATAGCTTGGTAGTAAGTAGGATCCAAACGATAATGAATATGATCGGTTCTTGGTACACTTATAATGTGATGAGGATCTACAGAATAAGTACCATGGAATGTGATTAGGGAAGATTTGAGTGAATAATATCGGCAGTGTATGGAAATTTTGGAATGAGACTTTATGGAGAATGGAGTTTCATACTAGTACTTGGATGGTTTTGAGTAGTTACTAAGTTCGAAAGTAATGATGCGAGTATGCGAGTTACATAGTATATTGTGTAATTATATTTGGAGTCATGGTTAATTCTTAACACAACTTGCTCTAATTCATAAAGTGTGTTGATGTGAAATTCAGGTCTTGAAAAGAAATTTTTGGATGTTGGAAGTTCGATTCCAAGGTTTATGGGCTAAGGCCAAATTAGTAATTTTCAGTTATGTGGTATCATCAAAGATCTATAGTATAGGATGATGCGGGATTACCCTCGGGTATGCTTGAGTGATAAGCGAATTAGTGAGTTCAAGGTTCAAACATATCAGAGAAGAAGGATTACCCCATGATAAAATATATGGGATATGAAATTTTATCATTATTTTTGTACCGGAACATCTTAGAGTGATTGTTGGAGGCCGACAAAAGTTTGGTTCAGATGTTTGGCGTATAGATTTAGAGTTGAAGAATGTGAATGAGATTTTCTCAATATTTTCTCCATAAGGATGTTATGTGAATTTCTAATACAGCTGAAGTATGTGTAGTTACATAAGGACTTATGAAATCCCAAATGGAATATGCCAAACTATGAGTATGATGTCTCCCCATTATTTGTCTCCATGTATTTTGTGTTTTCATGTATCCGTGTCCAAGAAGGTAGTTGAAAATCCTTTGTGTATCATTCCGGTGGGAAACTACTAAGGTAAAGCTAATGGGTAATTAGCTTATAAGAGGATTCTAATTGTCATACTAGTTAGATAAGTCTGAGAGTTGAGATCGCTTCTGTAAATGTATTATGACAAAATCTATGCGTCAAGGAGCCCACCTGGAAGGTCGAAAACATTAAGGAAAGAAAATATTCTTACTTGGTTGAATAGCTCAAAAATGGTCGATCGAAAGGTTTTTTTTTTTTTATGTGCTATGATTCAAATAGGTGCAATGCATGTAATATTGAGATTAATGTTGTTGATATACATTGTGATACTTTGTCAAGTTATGGATGTGTTGTTAGGATGGTTTTGGTGATTCTCTGACAGGTGGATATGCCAAATTACAAATGAGACTCTGCCAAAATTTTTGAAAAATTTGAAACTTAGTGAAAATTTGGAGGCTAGAGGTGTGCGAGAAAAGAGTAAATTATGGTATGAGTTTGGGAGCAGGCTCTACTTCTCATTCGAGGACAAATTATCCTAAGTATGGGAGAATGTAACACCCTGGAAAATATTTGAAGTACTTAACCGCTATTAAGAAAATTGACGTATGCTAATTATATTATTTTGTCTACAAACAAGGACTATTAGTATGATGGATATAAATTGGATAGGATAATAAGTGTACGTGTCATATTATAAGTGAATTGGGTTCTAAGGATAGGTCTAATTCCAAGCCAAGTTAAAAAATTTCATTATAGATGAAAGTTTAGAATTAGCACGCACAAGACCAAACTTTGGACAATAATATATGAATATATATAAAGAGTTATGTGTTGAACAGCCTACTAAATGAAATAATTTCGAATGTAGTTTTTGACACTTTAAACCGTTTGTCATTTGGACACTTCTACAAGAAGTTATGACCAAATTACCAAAGCAGCACAAAAATTTGCACAATCGCGACGCCCGGCGCGCCGCGCTAGTAGTAATTCCACAATGGTCCGAAATTTTATTTCCAGAAATATTTTGCACAGCCCCTCGTGCCCCGCAGCGCGTTAGTTCAAAAAATGGGTTTTTAAGACCCGAACCCAATTTCATTTAACTCGATTGGAGTGGCAAGACTTTGTTGATTTTTCTTCAAAAGGAGCTTATCATGTAAGAGATAAATATGGTGATGAATATCAGTTAAGAACGTTGATTTACGATGAAAAGTTCAAAATTGGTGAAGAAACTCCTAAGGTTATGGCCTGGATTTCGTTCCCTAATCTTTTGCCTACCTATTTTGTTAAAGAATGCCTGTTTTCTTTAGCATCAGCAGTTGGAATACCACATCATTTGGATTTAGCAACCATTAATAAAACACGACCAAGTTGTGCTCGTGTGATGGTGTTAGTGGATTTTCTTGTTGAACTTCCAAACAAGGTTCGAATGGATATTATAGATGAGTCTGCAGGCGAGGTGAGAACAGAATGAGTAGCAACTAAATATGATCACATTCCAAAGTATTATAAGGAATGTAAATTGCAAGGACATGATATGAATGAGTGCTGGAAGTTACATCCTGAGTTGCTGTCAAACAGGAGTGTTGGCCAAAGAGGAAAAAAGATAGAGGAGGAACAAGTTAAGAATCAGCATACCAAGGGTGAAGGACCGTTGATGATTTTGTCCAGTGGCAAAGTAGTTGGTAATCAACATACGAAATGGAAAGAGATTAAGGACAATAGAGTAAAGGCAAAGGAGAACAATACGGCAGCAGTGGAAAAAACAGGCAAAGAAATTGTGCTTGCTCAACAGGTGAAGAATAAGGCACAACAATTGCAGATTTCAAACGCTTTTGCAGCACTGGGTGGAGAAGAAGAAGAAGAGGATGACATGCAAGGCCAGGAACTAGCAATCATAGATGAAGTTCAACCAGTTAATAAGGAGAATCTACCACCTCCCTCAAGGAAGGAAATGCTCTTGAATAATGAAGCTAATGCAAAGAAGGAAAACAGGGGAGATGCTCAACTAACAGCAACTGGTGATAAAATAGATAAGGTAATGCAAGAGGCAGCTAAACAACAGAAGAATCAGACAAGTAAGAACTCAGCAGGTGTAGAATCAACAAATGGAGGAGTGCATATTAAGGAGTCAACTGCTCAATGGGTTCAAAGAGCATTTATGGGTACTGCAAGTAATCAAATTGTGGGGATGAACACATCATATCAAGAAATTCCTTCTCAGGATACATTGGTAGACTTAGCAATGGGGAACCAACCAGAAATACAAACAAAAGAGCAACTTCCTGCAAAGGTGAATGAAACAGTACAGTGGAGTGCAAGCAAATTATGGGCAGATCAGAGGGAGAATGATTCAGAAGAGGATGTAGTACCACTAGGTGCACAGCATGATGAAGAACCAGTGTTACAAGACAAGGAAGACGAGAACAAGAGTGTGAATGATGAAGACCCAATCCCCATGTTAAACAATGCTGAAGTAGAGGCCACAAATGAAGCAAATGTAGCACAAGCATCACTGGGAACAAAGGAACCACATGAAAGGCATGGGAGATCAGCAGATGGTCCTGTTGCAGACATAATAGATCCAGGAGGAACTGGGGTGCTTTAGTACAAAGCACTAAGGAAAAGGATAAGCAGCCTGAGGGAGAAGTTGCAGAATTACATCAACAACATAATCAGGCTTTAGTGCATCAGCTACAGCACAAACATGATGTAGTTGATGCAACACAGCAAGGCAATGCTACAAAAGAATGAGAGATAAGGCCAGGACAGGACCTAGATGAAGAGTGAACTGCTCAAAATTTTCAAAACATAGCCAGGCAAGGGGATTTATCTCCTAGAATTTTGGAGAAAGCTAAAGAGGGAACAAAAGGAAAGAAGAAGAACTCAAAGGAGAACTTAGCAGCACATACAGCAGGAGTTCAAACAAAGAGGAATCTGTCACTATCTCAATCAAAACACTAATTGTTGCTCTCTTATGGAACATAAGGTCAGTAAACACTCAACAAGCTTTTGAGATACTGACCCATCTACATAGAAGGAATCATTTTGAGTTCATTGGATTGATGGAGCCAATGCAGCAAGCTAGAACTTTGGAGAGATATAGAAGTAGAATTGGATTTGCTCAAGCGCTTGCTAATGTGTCAAACAAGATTTGGGCTTTCATAGATGAGGTTTATGAGGTGACAATACTATACAACATGGTTCAGCAGTTGACTCTAAGGCTATTTCACACAGAAACTCATGTGGAATTGGTCCTTACATTGGTGTATGCCAAATGTGATGCTCTAGAGAGAATTGAACTATGGGATTCATTATATTACATGGCAACTGACATGAAGGTGCCTTGGTTAGGTGGAGATGACTTTAATGTCATATGGGATGAAGAAGAAAAATTTGGAGGGTTGCCAGTTCACTTAAATGAAATAGATGATTTTAGGCACTGTATTACTACATGCAATCTATATGATCTTGGGTTCAAGGGCAGCATTTTTACATGGTGGAATGGTAGGGCAGAAGAGGACTGCATTTTTAAAAGGCTAGACAGGTGTGTAGCCAATGCAGAGTTTCAGCAGACTTTCCCAAGTATTGAAGTCCAGCATCTGCCCAAGGTGAGATTTGATCATAGTCCCATGTACCTTAAATGTGACATTGAAAAGCCACCAGTGAAGATACCTTTCAGATTTCTAAATTTTTGGGTGGAGAATGCATCTTTCAAAGAAGTGGTCAATGATAATTGGAATGCAGATTTCAATGCAAATCCCTATACCATATTCAATCATTAGTTGAAGAAGGTCAAAAAGGCTCTATCTTAACGGAGCAAAGCAACCTATGGAGACATTTTTCAAAAAATAGCCAGTCTACAGGAGGTGGTGATGGTTCATGAGGCATAATTTGAAGCTAATCCAACAAAACAGAACAGGCAGAGGTTGCAAAAGGTGCAGGCAGAGTTGATAAGGTACCTATCCCTGGAGGAGAAGTATTGGAAGCAGAAAGCCGGCATGTCACGGTTTCAGGATGGGGATAGAAACACTAAGTTCTTTCATGCTCAAGTTAGAGGTAGAAGAAAGAGGTTAAACTTATCAAGAATTCAGAATAGTCAAGGAAGCTGGATAGAAGAGGAAGAAGAGATAGCTGCAAAAGCAATTAACTTTTACCAAGATCAGTTTAAAGAATTAGCTATACCTACATCTTTTGACATATTAGAACATGTCCCAACATTGATAGATTCCAGGCAAAATGAGGAACTTAACAAACAGCCTACTCTAGAGGAGGTGAAAGCAGCAGTTTTTGGGTTGAATGGAGATAGTGCAGGAGGTCTTGATGGGTTTACACGCAAGTTCTATCATTCATGCTGGGATATTATTGGTGGGGATGTTATTGATATGGTAAGAGCATTTTTCAATGGCCATGATCTAGCTAAATGTGTGACACACACAAACCTTGTTCTGCTTCCAAAGAAAAAAGAGATTAATACTTTTTCAGATCTTAGACCCATTAGTCTCAGCAATTTCTCTAACAAGGTGGTGTCTAGGGTAATCCATGAAAGACTTGTAGGGCTCTTACCTACTATAATTTCAGAAGAACAGGCTGGTTTTGTCAAAGGAAGAAGCATTGTGGAGAACATTCTTCTGACCCAGGAGATAGTCACAGACATGAGGCTTAAAACCAAGGATGGAACCAATGTCATAGTCAAGCTGGATATGACTAAGGCATATGATAGGCTATCTTGGCTGTTTTTGACTAAAATTCTAAGGAAACTGGGATTTGATGAAAGGCTCATTGGTATGGTGTTTGGAATAATATCAAATAATTGGTACTCAGTATTGGTGAATGGACAGGCTCATGGTTTTTTCAAATCATCAAGAGGGGTAAAATAAGGAGATCCACTGTCACCTACACTGTTTATTATAGTTGTAGAAGCACTATCTAGGGGTTTCAACTCTCTACACAATAATCTTTACTTCTGTGGCTATGGACTTCGCAAATAGAGTCCAAAGATTAATCACTTGGCCTATGCAGATGATATGATCATCTTCTCATCATCAGATGCCACATCTCTTGGGTTAATTATGGAGGTTCTAGCAGCATATGAATTATCATCTGGGCAATTGGTAAACAAGGCAAAGTCTGCTATATATATATTCATCATTTGGTTGATCAGGAAGTGGCTGATAAGGTGGAGAGAGTTACAGGTATTAAGAGGCAAGAGTTCCCAATTATATATTTAGGTTGTCCTATCTTCTATGCTAGAAGGAAAATGGAATACTACCAACCTATGATCACTAAGGTACTTGACATGCTTCAGTCATGGAAGGGTAAGTTGTTATCCATAGGAGGAGGGGTTATGCTTATTGCAAATGTTCTGCAGAGCATGCCAATGCATCTCTTATCAGCTGTCAATCCCCCAGCAAATGTGATTAACAAGTTACACAAGATCTTTGCTCAATTCTTTAGGAGCAATGCAGTGACAGGCACTAGCAGACATTGGGCATCATGGACAACATTATGCATGCCCAAAGAAGAAGGAGGTATTGGATTTAGGTCGTTACATGATGTGGCTAAAGCTCTTTTTTGCAAAATATGGTGAATTTCAGAACTAAGCCTAGTTTGTGGAGTATATTCATGGCCAACAAGTATTGCAAAAAGATGAATTAAGTGATAGTACCATGGAGAGATGGATCACATGTTTGGAGGAAAATACTGGAGTGTAGGGACATTATAGAACACCAAATTATGTGGCAACCAAGAATGGGATCTTCACTGTTCTGGTATGATAATTGGACAGGTCTGGGGGCTCTATATTTCTTAGTACCTCAGGATTTTGGAGTTGATGAATCAATACATAATCTATAGGATGTTGTAGATGGGGAGCAATGGGATGCTGAAAGATTGTTTGACATTTTACCAGAGGAATATGCAGAACATATAGTTGAAAACATCCAGCCACCTACAGCTGAAGGTATTGTTGATACACCTTGCTGGATGGTAGATTCTAAAGGTCAATTTAGTGTTACAACAACATGGGATTACTTAAGGAGAAGAGCATATCCAAATGCAGCATAGAAGAACATCTGGGTGAAAGGTTTGCCATTTAAAATTGCTTTCTTTATATGGAAGGTGTGGAGGAATAAGCTGCCTCTAGGTGATTTCTACAAGATACTTGGATACATGATGGTATCCAAGTGTTGGTGTTGTGCAGAACCACAGGAGGAGACAACACAACACCTATTCTTCACATCATATGTAGCAAGGAAGGTGTGGAGTTACTACTTGGGACATGCTGGAATTTCAGTAGAGGGTATTACTATGCACCAAGCTATCACAAAATGCTGGACAACAGATGTAGCCTCAAGAATAAAGCCAATCTTGCAAGCATTACCCTCTATTATCCTATGGGAGTTATGGAAAAGAAGAAATAGCTACAAATATGGAGATGCAGTTACTATTAACAGGGTGGTGTACCAGATTTCATCAACACTACAGTCATTGATCAAGGTGAGGAAACCTGGAACGGCACAAGTACCACACAGATGGCCAGATATGCTGAGAACATTGGAGTTGTACACATCAGTCCTAAGATATACCAAAGTCATGTGGGAACTACCAGAGGAAGGATGGATAAAAGTCAATACAGATGGAGCCTCAAGAGGTAACCCAGGCAGGAGTTCTATTGGATTTGTACTTAGAGATGAGCAAGGGGATGTGATATATGCTTGTGGAAAAGAGATTAAAGAATGCACAAATAGAGTAGCTGAAGCAACAGCAATCTATGAGGCCTTAAGATTTTGTGTGCAGAATGGATATATGCTGATAGATCTACACATTGATTCCATGGTGCTAAAGAAGTCAATAGAAGATGAGTGGAAACCACCTTGGCCAATAGAAATGATTGTAGAAGAGATTAAAGAAATGAGGAAAAGGGCTCATGTCAAGGTTTCACACACCTTCAGGGAAGGTAAAAAGTTAGCAGACCACATTTCCAACTATACACTTGACATTGATCAATTAGAGTGCCATAGCTTTTGGGAAACGGACTCTAAGAGTAGACAGTTGGTTAATTCAGATAAGATGCAATGTCCATACATTAGAGTTTTTCTTACAAGAAGATAGTGGAGGAAATGGAAGGGGAACCAAAGGGAATGGAGCCAACATGTATCTCAACAATTGTTCAGCATACTCAAATCTAATTGGAGGAGAGTATGGTGGTCTTAACTAACATGTTTGTTTGTTTTGCAGGTTTGCTTAATGTACAAGCGGTTTATGTGCTAATGTAAATTCATTTGGTGGTATTAGTGCTTAGCACTCAACCCAATGGATGGAAATTACACTTAACCACTTATACATAGAAGTGGACACCTTGGGTCCACCACGCTAAATGAGGAGAGGAAATGAGGGATTCATTGGCACAGTATGCAGACAGCAAAATTCCCATTCTCAGAGAATATAGCTGGATGAAGCAACTGTGGTTATATATAGAAGACATCAACAGTGCTGACAGTAGTTACAGCTGGATGAAGCACAAGAAGATTAACTGTCACTTTTACACTCAGGGTGTTGACAGTAGAGTCCACTGGATGAAGCACCTGAGGATATTCATCTCCAAAGGGAGAAAGAGACAACATTCAGGGACTCACTCTCTAGTTCATGTGCTCTATATTGAAAATACATTATTGTTAGAAGAGTACATGCAATTACTAAACATTACAGTCACAAACAGTATGTTGATAGCTAATGTTCTACCATGGAACTACAACTGGATGATACATAAAGTGATTGGAAGAAGAGAGCATGAATTGTTGATATTAATGCTATCTAGATGGTACTTCCTGAGGAATCCTCAGGTGGAGGTATTAGTACTTGGTAATCAATCCACCGGGGTAGAATTTGGGGTAGCATCTAGACACAATATCAATAATGCTCAAAGGGTGGAGGACCCCAAAGTCCAAAACAATCAAGCCAGGCAACAGATTTAGGCAAGCATACCTTATGTAATCTTTTGGTTAAGGCTTCTTCAGGTGGTGGTATTAGTACATTGTACTCAATCCACCGGAGAAGTTTTAGGCATAGAGTACATAATAGATACAAGAAAAGACATACCCTCACAAAAAGGGGAAGTTTTTCAACAACCCATCCAACAGAGCTCAGTAGCTCATGAGGGTACTGACAGCAATTTTCCTTTCTTTACAAGAATGAAGTACAAGAGAGAGAGACAAGTTTACTAGGCATAGTGTTCATGTTACAAGTTACAGAGATTACAGAGATTGAAGAAGCACATGCAAAACATATACTTGAAATGAATCTAAAGATACAGCAAAAACTAAATACTAGAGTGGGTCTCTTTAAAAAGCAAATCAGAAGTAGCATCACATGCACCAGAATCACACCTGGTCAGCAACATCGCTGGAATAGCACTCCCGCTCAGGCAGAAGACCAAATCATCACATGCAGGCATCCACAAGGCATCCATTACACCTCAGTAGTTACACAGAAAAGGAAAAATAGAAGAATGAGTACAAGAAGGAAGAGAATAGAAGTAGAAAAAACAAGAGATAAGAAGAGGAGGAACTTTCGAGAGACGGAAGCAACTACAGGTGCAGATAGACGAGGTGAATCAGCAAAAACATCTCATCAACAAAAAGGTGAGAAAATCAGGTGAAGAAGAGGAGAAAATGGAAGTAATAGAAACAACAAAAAATGGAGGAGACTACCCGGAGTATCAGACAGCAGCTTCAAGGAGATAGCAGGTTCAACAAAGATCTTCATACAAGTAGATATAAGGGAGATTCAACAAAAAATGAAGAAAACATTAATAGGAGAAGAAAGTTCAAAATCCAAAGAACAAAGAGAAAACTGGAGAAGATTACATGGAGAGAAATGATAGGAGAAGAACAACAGACACGATGGAAAAGCTCAACAGGAGTCAGGCAGCAACAAAAATCAAAGGAAGATGAGGGAGATGTGTGGTCTCTGAGGGAGTTAGTGGCTAGAGAGAAGAGAAGAAAGAGAGCAAATGAGAATAGTGTTTTTTCCTATTCTGAGCTAACATCAGAAATGAGGCGTATTGGGGAAGCCAAGGGGCGGATAAGGGGTAAGTGTGTATCGGGATTAGGAAAGGTCACGCTTTGCGTGACAGCTGTGTCTGGAAAGCAGATATTTAGGTGGGGTGTATTGATTATGGAATTTTTGAGAATGTGGTTATCTTTTAAATGCAGGTGGCTACGAATTAATTGGAGATATAAGGCTGATTATGAAATGTGGCAATTTTGCAAGGCAAGGAAATGGGTAGTGGCTGGAAATTAAAGTTCAACGGGTCTCATTTTTTGGCCTGTTTAGACGATAGGACTGGACGGCAAGAAGAAGAGATGGGCAAAGGGTGTAATAAAATGGTTACACGGGCTAGATTAAACTAGGCTTTTGGATTTGGAGGAGAATTGGGATTACATTGGGTATATATTAGCAAGATTATTGGAGAAAGGAAATTATAGGCTAATTGGAATTACCTGGACGCTGAAACGGGTATGTGGGATATATATGTTACACGAGTGGACTTATACATAGTGCATTTCATGACATGGAGGATAGCGGACTAGACAGCGGTATTGGGCCATTTTACTGGGCCTAAATTGGCGTTATTTGGACTGCTGCAACGTAGTGGACTGCTGAGGCATATATTTTGGGCTAGTTCTTATTTTATTTCACCTAGTTAACCTTTTGTGAGATTTGTATTATTTCATTTATATATAAATAAAACTAGCCCTAGGCGCTGCCTAGTGGATTGCCTAAAAAAAACTCGATTAGGGTTTATTATTTTGGGATTTTCTGGAGCTTTTAGAGAGAGGGAAGAACAATTCTAGAGAGAGGAAGAAAGTCAAGTGCCTTGTTCATCAAAAATCTTATCCAATCCTTGAAATCCAACAAGAAACGCCGCAAGTTCTTCATTTAAGAGGTGAGGTTCTATACCCTAGTCTTCAATTTCGTTTTTGGGTGATTCTTGAGTAAGAATTCTTGTAAAAACTAGAGATAAGTCACTTTTGGTCATTGTTGGTCAATAATATGGGATTATCATTAAATATCCTAACTAGATTAGTTATTTTTGGGGTGAAATTCGAAGGTTTGGGCTTAGGAAATTGAAATTTTGATTTGAGTATTTGAGGTCGAATTGATGTCGGAATTTGATGAAATTTGTATGGTTGGACTCGTGGTTGGATGTGTGTTCATATTTCGTAACTTTTGTCGAGTTCTGAAGCGTGGGCCCCGCTGCTAATTTTTTGGGGGTGTAATTTAGGATTTTGTTGGAAAGTTGTGGAATTTCATATGGAATGAATTCGTATAATTATATTGACTGAGTCGAATTATTCTAGATAGATTTGAGACGCTTGAAGAGAGGTAATGGCATCACGAGCTACAGTTATAGCCGGTTCGAGGTGAGTAATACTTGTAAATGATATCTTTAGAGTTTGAAACCCCGGATTTGCACACCATAGTGTTGTATTGAGGTGACTTGCATGCTGGATATGAGCGAGGGGTAGAGCACCGTTGGGGATTGTGACTTTGTCCGTCCCGGTTGTTGATTTTATCATGTATTTGACTAAAAGTATTTGTATCATCATACTAACTGCCATGTTCGGGCTTCGTGTCAGCTATGTGAATCCTTTCAAGATTGATATTACTGTTTTTAGCATATCTTGCATATTATTTGGTTTTATTCCAAGGTTTTAAGTACTGTTTTGCAAACTCAGCCATACTTCTATGTTTTGAAAGCTCAATGATATTTTAAATGATATTTCGGGCTGAGAACTACTGTTTTATAAATGCTCAAGGGGCTTATGATGATTTTTTGGACTGAGCATGGATCGTGTTGTGCGGCGCAGCAGTATTATATTGATTATGGGTGGATCGGACTGTGCGCCGCAGTGGTGCTACGTTAATATTGAGGCTGAGTGCCTAGATGATTATACTGATATTGATATGAGGCTGAGAGCCTAGATGTGATCCCACGAGATGGCTTGTTATTGCGCTTGGGTTGTAGGAGCCTCTCCAGAGTCTGTACATACCCCCAGTAAGCGCCGTCGACATTAAATGGATCGGGATGCAAGCCACAGCGGGTACTAGAGTGTACCGTCATATGCATTGCATTGCAGTCATGCATTTTTTCTTATTTTGTAATGTTGTCATGATATTCAACTCATATCATTGGCGTCCATGCTGCTTCTTGCACTGCTTACCGGATACCTTGGTATTATTTGTTAATGGAGTATTGTGCCCGAGAGGCTGATGTTGTACTTTGTGAGTTGGGAGTGAGCCCGTGGGGCTGATTCTGTACTGAGGGGTTGATTTTGAGCCCGAGGGGCAGATTTCTGAATTTTTTCTTACTTGTTGAAATTATTTTTGCAACTGTTGAAAAGGAATATTTTCAAAAAAGAGGTTTTAACTGAGCCTAGACGTTTTCCAAAGGATTTCACGGTTTCACCGTTTTTCTAAAAAGGCTTGTACTGTTCTATATAGCAAGATGGAGTGCCTTACGTGATTTCTTGCTTTCAGCTATTACTTACTTTTATTACTCACTGAGTTAGAGTACTCACTTTACTCACTACACCTCACGTGTAGTTGCAGGTATTGTTCCACCTGGTAGCGGGTTATTAGCGGATTGAAGGCATTATTATTGAAGCTGAGCAAGGTGACCGCCAGCGATCGCGGCACCAAACTTCATCTTTTGAACTCCAGATTTTATTTGTATATATTATTGGCCATATCAAGATGTTCATTCTTCTTTAGATGCTCGTGACTTGTGACACCCCGGTTAGGGCTTTGTTGGGATTGATTTACGCATATTTTTATATATATTTCCGCTATTTAATATTATTAAACCATGTGGCAATATAATTCTGTTAAATAATTATTTTTAAAGGATGAATTGGGTTGACAGGCTGACCTTGTCTCCACGAGAGGCGCCATCATGACCAGGTTTGGGATTTAGGTCCTGATAGAGCCCAAGTTAACCCATTATTTTTATACCATATTCTGACCCATTTAACAGCCCAAATACAACTATGAAACTCATCCAAAACAAAGGATTTCAACCTAACTTATCTTGAAATTTACTTAGTGGCCTCAATTTTTTATTTTTTTTATTTTTCTTTACAATTTTTTGTTGTTTTGTTTTTTACCCCACCCACCCACCCCATCCACCCTAACCCAACACCCTATACCCTACCCCCACCCCCACACAATAAAATATATTAGCAAGTTTAACAAGTTGTAGATATATTCCTTCTTGTAACGACCTGGCTAGTCATTTTTGGAATTTACACCCCGATACGCAATTAACTATTTTCTCTAAGTTCATTTCTGCAATTTTGGTTTGCCAGGACATTCGATATTAGAATTTGGATTGTTTTGGGACACTTAGTCACTAAATGAGAACTTAAGAGCTGAAAAGTGGTCCGTATTTGGAGCAGTGTGAAGAAAACCTCAAAATGGAAATCTGATGGTTCTGTTAGCTCCGTTAGGTGATTTCTGGGTTGGGAGCGTGTTTGGAATGTAATTTGAAGGTCCACGGCTCATTTAGGTTTGAAATGCCGAAGTTCGAATTTTTGAAGTTCCGATTCGATAGTGAAATTTTGATCCAAGGGTCGGTTTGGAATTCCGGAAGTTTCTGAAGCTTCGTCATACCATTTTGGATGCGCATGCAAAACTTTTGGTCATCGGACAAGGTTTGGATAGGTTTTTGATCGAAAGTTTTGGTTAGAATTTGAAGTTCATAGGCTTGAATCTTGGGTTAAATCGTGTTTCTGGCATTGTTTTGGGTGATTTAAGGATTGGTACAAGTTTGAAAGATGTTATAGGATATGTCTGTAGGTTTGGTTAAGGTCCCGGGGGCCTCGGATGTGTTTCGGATGCTCAACAGAGCAATTTGAGTTTTGGAAAAGTTGCATAAAATTGCATTAGAAGTCCTTCTTCGCGATCGCAAAGAAGCGATCACGTTCGCGTAGCTGTAGTTGTCCCATCATCACGATTGCGTCCCATATCACGCGTTCGTGTAGTTCAACAATCCCCTCTTCCGCGTCCGCGTCCCAGTCAACGTGCTCGCATAGGCCAACTTCAGGACCTAGTCTGTTTCCTTATATGCCATCGCGTGAGCCTTGTCGCAATCGTGTAGCTTTAAAACCCCAAGCCTTCGCGCTCGCAGCCTTCCCTTCGCGATCACGTAGAAATTTTTTGTCACTTAAATTTTCCTTCTTCGCGAACGCGTTCCATTCTCCGCGTTCACGATGAACAAAGGACCTGGGCAGTACTTAACAATTTCAAAATGAGGGTTCTTCCATTTTTATGAAAACAAAAGCTAGAGAGCTCGGTTTTGGGAGATTTTTCGAGGGCTTTTCAAAGGCAACGATTGGGTGAAGATTCCTTACTCCTCTATGACTAAAACCCACTAATCTAATCTTGAATTCAACATTTAATCGAATTTTGAATGAAAATTTGGGGTAAAGTTCTTAGACCTAATTGTCGGGATTTGAGGGGGCATTTGACCACCGATTTGGGAGATTTTTATATGGTTGAACTCATGAAGTACGAGGATTCTGAAAATATAAAAATTATTTGATTCCGAGACGATGGTTGGAGGGGCATTTTGGTTATTTTACCTATTTTCGCGCCCTAGCTTTAATTTTTATAGTGGAATCAGTTGCTTGCAATATTATTTACGATTTGTAATTGAATTGAATAGATTTGGGACATTTGGAGTTGGATACTCGTGGCAAGGGCATCATTCCCTAGTTGCTTTTGTACCGGTTCGAGGTAAGTGGCTTGTCTAACCTTGTATGGGGGACCTCTCCACTTAGGACTTCTTATGTGCTGATTTAAAAGCCTTGTACGCGAGGTAACGTGCATATACTTGTGCTAATTGTTGAAAAATCCACATTACTTTAATTTTTTAAACTATGTTTCTCCGTTAATTGACTGATTTCAATGCAAGATTTAATCCATGTTAGTTGGAAAAGCATGACTAGATAGAATTAATTGATTAATTGCTTAGTTGACTTAATTGAAATTTCATGAAGCATGTTAGGCCAGAATTTAATTGTTACTTGTATTTGTGTACTTCATTCTCTGAATATTTCCCTGATTTCATTGCGCATTTACGTTGGGACTACAGGTTCAATTCCTAGGAGATCCTTTATTGTTGATATGATGGACTTCGGGTTCAATTCCCGGGAGATCCTTTGTTGTTGATATGATAGACTGTAGGTTTAATTCCTAGGAGATCCTTTGCTATTTATATGATGGACTACAGGTTCAATCCCCAGGAGATCCTTTGTTGTTAATATGATAGACTACAAGTTCAATTCCCTGGAGATCCCTTTTCTATTGATATGATGGACTACAGTTTCAATTCCCGGGAGATCCTAGATATTTATATGTGATGGACTACCGGTTCAATTCTCGAGAGACCCACTGGACAGTTGAGGAAAAAAAGGACTACAGGACGGTATCTTGGGAAGTCCACATGGCACCCTGATGTTGAGGAATACTTGTTTGTGTTATTTTCTTTATTTAGCTGTATTGTCATTGCCTTGTAGCTTCTATCCTATTTTATCATTATTTCAGATTATTCCTTGATTTACACTGTTCATTATTGTTTCTATGTTTATTCTCAGTAGGGCCCTGACCTTCCTCGTCAATACTCAACCGACGTTAGGCTTGGCACTTACTGAGTACCACTGTGGTGTACTCATGCCTCTTCTATGCATGTTTTTCATGTGCAAACCCAGGTACTTCTGGTCGGGTGCACTATCAGTGATCCAGGCGATACATTCAGAGACTTAAGGTATATTCTACCACGTCCGCAGACCAAAGAGTCTCCTTCTACTCTATCATGTAGTTAGCAGTTCCATTACATGTATTTAGTTGTTATAGACATTTCTGGATATTAGAGTTGTATCTTATTTTTTCTCTTCGCCTGTTTTTCCCGTGAGTTTCAAGGTCTTTGGGAGAGTTTTAAAGTGCTAAGTGTTAAAGTGTATCTGCCAAGCAGCAATTATATACATTATTCATATTATTCAGTTTTGATTATAAATTCCACAATTGTTATTACTCCCGCAACGTGTTAGGCTTACCTGGCCGCGAAGACTGGGTGCCGTCATGAATTGTTCACAATTGGTGAACTAGGGTCGCGACAAGTTGGTATCAGAGCTCTAGGTTTATAGGAGTCACGGGACACATGTCGGTTTATTAGAGTCTTACTAATCGGTACAGAGACGTCCGTATTTGTCTATGAGGGGCTATGAAACTGTTTAGGAAAATATTCATTTCTTTTGAATTCCTTGTCGTGCGATATTTTGACATTAATTCTAAACTTCTTTCTTCTATTCTGTCACAGATAGTGAGGTTACGTGCTATCTGAGAGGACCAGGCACCTGCATCCCCTGATGTCGCTATTAGAGGCCGGTGTTGGGGTAGAGTTCGAGGACGCGCTCGAGGTGCAGCCACAGCACCCGCGCGTGCTTCTGATGAGGTTCCACCCGCAAATTAGGTTGGATCACAGGCACCTGGTACTCCTACTACAGCTACTACTACTTTAGCGCTCCAGGAGACCCTAGCTTAGTTAATAAGCATGTACACTAATTTGGCTCAGGCGGGGTTGCTTCCCCTCGCCGCAACCACATATCAGGCGGGGGGGAGGCGCCCAGACTTCCGCAGCCCGCACTCTTGAGCAGAGAGTACCAATGGAGCAGGTTCCAGAGGTTATTCCTGTACCGCCTGCAGCACCTGTATAGCCCGGGGATAGGTCAGCTGCCTCAGAGGACGAGCAGCGCAGGCTATATTGGTTCAAAAAATATGATCCCCCAGTGTTTAGTGACCTAGCTTCAGATGAAGCCTTGGGATTTTTGGAGGAGTGTCATCACATTCTCTGTACTATGGGCATAGTAGAGTCCAGTGTGGTTTCTTTCACCGCCTTTCAGCTTCGGGGAGCCGCCTATGATTGGTGGCGTACTTATGAGTTGGATAGTCCAGTTGAGTTTGCCTCACTGACTTTGACATAATTCTCTAACATGCTTATGAGGGCGTTTGTTCCCCATAACCTCAGGGATTCATGGCATGTGGAGTTTGAGCATTTGCACCAGGGTGCTATGACAGTATCAGAGTATGCCATCCGTTACATCTGGTTGGCCAGACATGTACCAGCTTTGGTTGCCACTGTTCGAGAGATAGTGTGGAGGTTTATCGAGGGTCTTATTCCACCCATCCGGTCTAGCATGGCTCGAGAGCTAGAGATGGATATACCTTATCAGCTGATAGTGACCATTGCCAGACGAATTGAGGGTATGCTCGCTAGGGAGCGAGGGGACTGGGAGGAAAATAGGTCTCGAGAGTCGGGTCACTACTCTAGTGTTGGTACTTTAGCAGTCGGTCATTATGGTAGGTATTATTCTGGCCATCCGATTCATTCAGCCTTGCCAGTAGCCGGTAGTACTCTAGCTCCACCAGCACCTCATGAGTCTTATTATGCTCCCCCAGTTTCTAGCATGCCTCCTGCGCGGGGTACTTCCAGAGATCAGTCTAGCCGGGGTGGGCACAGTCAGTCACAACCGTTGCGCCCTCCCAGAGCTTTTTATGGGTATGGGGATACCCACCACATTTTTAGGGAGTTCCCAGACGTCGGAGGGGTGCGCCTTCTCAGAATCCACAACTTCAGCATGCTCCACAGGGTCAGTAGCTCATTGTTCTAGCTCTAGCTACCACCCTACCAACCCAGTCAGCCAGGGGCGGGGATGAGGAAGATAGAGGTTGCCCTTGACGGAGGGGCGGGGCCATATTTTATGCTATTCCTGATCGTGTCGTGGCTTTCACCTCTGATTCTGTTATCACAGGTATTATATTTGTTATTCACGGAGAGGCATCAGTTCTATTTGATCCTGGCTTTACTTTTTCATATGTGTCGTCTTATTTTGCTTCGTATTTGGGTGTGCCTCGGGAATCTTTGAGTGCCTCTATTTATGTTTCTACTCCTGTGGAAGATTCTCTTGTTGTTGACCGCGTGTACCGGTCGTGTTTGGTCACTATTTGTGATTTTGAGACCAGGGCTGATCTATTATTGCTCGGTATGGTTGACTTTGATATTATTCTATGCATAGACTGGTTGTTTCCCGATCATGCTATTCTTGATTGTCACGCCAAGACCGTGACGGTGGCTATGCTAGGCATTTTACGTATTGAGTGGAGTGGTACCTTAGAGCATACTCCCAACAGGGCTATTTCATTCCTTAAAGCTCAACGTATGGTTGAGAAGGGGTGTGCTTCTTATTTAGCTTATGTGAGAAATGTCAGTATTGACACCCCTTCTGTTGATTTAGTGGTACGTGATTTACCCGATGTGTTTCCAGCTGATCTTCCAGGCATGCCATCCGATAGAGATATCGATTTTGGCATTGATCTATTGCCGGGCACTCAGCACATTTCAATTCCCCCATATCGCATGGCTCCTACTGAGTTGAAGGAGTTGAAAGATTAGTTACAGGAATTGTTGGGTAAGGGATTCATTCGACCCAGTGTTTCACCAAGGGGTGCTCCTATTTTGTTTGTGAAGAAGAAGGATGGTTCTATGCGTATGTTCATTGACTATCGCTAGTTGAACAAAGTTACAGTGAAGAACCGATATCCTTTAACTCGTATCGATGATCTGTTTGATCAGCTTCAGGGCGCACATGTGTTTTCCAAGATTGATTTGTGCTTAGGTTACCATCAGTTGAAGATTTGGGAGCCAGATATCCTGAAGACTGCCTTTAGGAGTCAATATGGTCATTACGAGTTCCTTGTTATGTCTTTTGGGCTGACTAATGCCCCAACATCTTTTATGCACTTGATGCACAGTGTATTCAGGCCATATCTTGATTCATTTGTGATTGATAATATTTTGGTATATTCCCGGAGTCGAAAAGATCATGAGCAGCACCTGAGGGTAGTGCTTCAGACTTTGAGGGAGAAAAGATTGTATGCAAAGTTCTCCAAATGTGAGTTATGGCTTAGTTCTGTGGCATTCCTAGGCCACATGGTATCGAGTGAGGGCATTCGAGTGGATCCGAGGAAGGTGGAGGATGTACAGGGTTGGCCCAGGCCCTCCCCGACTACTGAGATTCTTTGTTTACTTGGTTTGTCAGGTTGTTACCGACGCTTTGTGGAGGATCTCTCTTCGATCGCAGCCCCTATGGCTAGATTGACCCAAAAGGGTGCCCCTTGCCCCTTTTCAGTTGACAGAGGAGTGTGAGGTGAGCTTCTAAACGCTTAAGACAACTTTGACATCAGCCCCAATCTTGATGTTTCCTACCAGTTCGGGGTCCTATACAGTTTATTCTTATGCCTCATGGACTTGGAGCAGTACTGATGCAGGACGGTAGGGTGATTTCTTACGTGTCCCGACAGTTAAAGGTGCATGGAAAGAACTACCCTGTACACGATCTTGAGTTAGCTACCATTGTTCACACCTTGATAATTTGGCATCATTCTTTGTATGGGTACCTTTTGAGATTTACACTGATCATCGGAGTTTGCAGAACTTGCTTAAGTAGAAGGACCTGAATATGCATCATAGGAGATTGTTAGAGTTGTTAAAAGATTATGATATTACTATCTTTTATCACCCGATCAAGGCCAATGTAGTTTTCGAAGCCTTGAGTCGCCGAGTTTGGGCAGTTTGGCATATCTACCAGCCTAAGAGACACCTAAGGCGACGGATGTTCAGGCATTAGCCAGGTAGTTCGTTAGTTGGATCTTTCAGAGCCCAATCGGGTTCTAGCCTATGTGGTTTCTCGGTCTTCCCTATTTGATCACATCAAGGAGCGGCAATTTGATGTCCCTCATTGCTTGTCCTTCAAGATAGAGTTCGGCGTGGTGACACCCAAGATGTAAACATCGGGGAGGATGGAGTGTTGAGGATGCAGGTCCGGATTTGTGTGCCCAATGTAGATGATCTTCGAGAGTTGATTCTAGCAGAGGCCTATAGCTCACGGTATTCCATCCATCAGGGTGTCGTGAAGATGTATCAGGACTTGAGGTAGCACTACTGGTGGAGGTGGATGAAGAAAGATATAGTTGACTATGTGTCTAGGTGCCTCAACTTCCAGTAGGTGAAGTATGAGCACCAGTGTCCGGGTGGTTTGCTACAGAAGATTGAGATCCCAGAGTGTAACTGGGAGCGTATCACCATGGACTTCGTATCTAGACTCTCACGAACTGTGAGGAAGTTTGATTCTATTGGGGTCATTGTGGATAGGCTGACCAAATCCGCTCATTTCAGACATGTGTGCACTACTTATTTATGGGAGCGGTTGGCGGACATTTATATCTGGGAGATCGTCTGGTTGCATAGTAGTCTAGTTTCTATCATCTCAGACAGAGACACTCAGTTCACATTGCGGTTCTAGAAAGTCGTGCAGCAATAGTTGGATACTTGGGTGGAGTTGAGCACGACATTCCACCCCAGACGGACGGACAGTCCTAGCGCTCTCTTCAGATTTTGGAGGATATGCTCCGTGTGTGCGTTATTGAGTTTGGAGGGTCATGGGATCACTTCTTGCCATTGGCGGAGTTTGCTTATAACAACAACTATCAGTCCAGCATTCAAATGGCATCGTTTGATGCCTTATGTGGTAGGATATGTAGATCCCCGATGGGTTGGTTTGAGCCGGGCGAGGCCAGATTATTGGGCACAGAGATGGTTCAGGATGCGATGGACAAGGTCAAAGTGATTTAGTATAGACTCCGTGTAGCCTAGTCCAGACAGAAGAGTTATGCAGACAAGAAGGTTCGTGATGTGGCATTTATGGTCGGCGAGCATGTTCTACTTCGGGTGTCGCCTATGAAGGGCTTCACAAGATTTAGAAAGAATGGGAAGCTGAGTCCGAGATTTATTTGGCCTTTTGAGATCTTGAGGCGAGTTGAAGAGGTTGCTTATGAGCTTGCCTTACCTTCTAGCCTAGCCGGATTTCATCGGTATTTCATGTTTTGATGCTCTGGAGATAACATAGAGACCCGTCACACGTATTGGATTCCAGTTCAGTTCAGCTAGACAATGATCTCTCTTATGTTGAGGAGCTAGTGGCCACTTTGGATAGGCAGATCAGAAAGTTGAGGTCAAAGAACATTGCTTTAGTGAAGGTCCAATGGTGGGGTCAGCCGGCCGAGGAGGCGACTTGGGAGACCAAGCAGGATATGTGCAGTCAGTACCCTCATCTTTTTGCTACTTCAGGTATGTTTTCTATGCTCGTTCGAGGACGAACGAATGCTTAAGTGTAGGAGGATGTAACTACCCGATCGGTCGTTTTCGGAATTTATGCCCCAATCCACTATTAACTATTTTCCCTAAGTTCATTTCTGCTATTTTGGTTTACCGAGACGTTCGATATTACGATTTGGAGTCTATTGGGACACTTAGTCCCTAAATGAGAACTTAATACTTAAAAATAGTCCGTATTTGGATCAGTGTGAAGACGACCTTAGAATGGAAATCTGATGGTTCCGTTAGCTCCGTTAGGTGATTTCATGGATAAGAGCATGTTCAGAATTTAATTTTAAGGTCCATATCTCATTTAGGCTTGAAATGCCGAAGTTTGAATTTTTGAAGTTCCGGTCCGATAGTGAAATTTTGATCCAAGGGTCGGTTTGGAATTACAGAAGTTTTGTATGCTTTGTCATGCCATTTTTGACGTGCGTGCAAAATTTCAGGTCATTCGGACAAGGTTTGGATAAGTTTTTGATTGAAAGTGTGTTTGGTTAGAATTTGAAGTTCATAGGCTTGAATCTTGGCTTAAATCGTGTTTCCGACATTTTTTTGGGTGATTTAAGGATTGGTACAAGTTTGAATGATGTTATGGGATATGTCTGTGGGTTTGGTTGAGGTCCCGTGGGCCTCGAGTGTGTTTTAGATACTCAACGGAGCAATTTGAGTTTTGGAAAAGTTGTAGAAAATTGCAGTCAGAAGTCCTTCTTCATGATAGTTCAACAATCCCCTCTTCCGCGTTTGCATCCCAGTCAACGCATTTGCATAGGCCAACTTCAGTTTTCCTTATACGCGATCGCGTGAGCCTTGTGTTGATCATGTAACTTCAAAACCACAAGCCTTCGCGTTTGCAGCCTTCCCTTCACGATCGCGTAGAACGTTTTTGTCACTTAAATTTTCCTTCTTCGCGAATGCGTTCCATTCTCCACGTTCGCGATGAACAAAGGACCTGGGCAGTACTTAACAATTTTAAAACGGGGGTTCTTCCATTTTTATCAAAACAAAATCTAGAGAGCTCGGTGTTGGGAGATTTTTCGAGGGCTTTTTAGAGACAACAATTGGGTAACGATTTCTTACATCTCTATGACTAAAACCCACTAATGTAATATTGAATTCAACCTTTAATTTCGGATTTTGAATAAAAATTTAGGGTAAAGTTCTTAGACCTAATTATGAGGATTTGAGGGGGCATTTGACCTCCGACTTGGGAGATTTTTATATGGTTGAACTCGTGAGAGTACGGGGGTTCTGAAAATGTAAAAATTATTTGATTCCAAGATGATGGATAAAGGGGCATTTTGGTCATTTTACCTATTTTGCGCCCTAGCTTTAATTTTTATAGTGGAATCAGTTGCTTGCAATATTGTTTACGATTTGTAATTGAACTGAATAGATTTGGGCCATTTGGAGTCGGATACTCATGGCAAGGGCATCGTTCCCTAGTTGATTTTCTACAGGTTCGAGGTAAGTGGCTTGTCTAACCTTGTGTGGGGGACCACTCCCCTTAGGACTTCTTATGTGCTGATTTAAATGCCTTGTACGCGTGGTGATGAGCATGTACTTGTGCTAATTGTTGAAAAAACCACTTTACTTGAATTGTTTAAACTGTTTTTCTCCATTAATTGACTGATTTCAATGCAATATTTAATCTGTTTTAGTTGGAAAAGCATGACTAGATAGAATTAATTGATTAATTGCTTAATTGCCTTAATTAAAATTTTGTGAAGCATAATATGCCAGAATTTAATTGTTATATGTATTTATGTACTTTATTCTCTAAATATTTCCCTGATTTGGTTGCGCATTTACGTTGGGATTACGGGTTCAATTCCCGGGATATCCTTTGTTGTTGATATGATAGACTACGGTTCAATTCCTGGGAGATCCTTTTTTGTTGATATGATGGAGTATGGGTTCAATTCCCGGGAGATCCTTTGCTATTGATATGATGGACTACGGGTTCAATTCCAGGGAGATCCTTTGTTGCTAATATGATGGACTACGGGTTCAATTCCCAAGAGATCCCTTTGCTCTTGATATGACGGACTACGGATTCAATTCCCAGGAGATCCTATATATTTAAATGTGATGGACTTCGGGTTCAATTCCTAGGAGATCCAATGGACAGTTGAGGAAAAAAAGGACTACAAGATGGTATCTTAGGAAGTCCATTTGTTTGTGTTATTTTCTTTACTTAGCTTAATTGTCATTGACTTGTAGCTTATATCCTATTTTTATCGTTATTTCAGATTTTCCCTCATTTAAATTGTTCATTATTGTTACTATTTTTATTCTCAGTAGGGCCCTAACCTTTCTCATCACTACTCAACCGAGGTTACGTTTGGCACGTACCGCTATGGTGTACTCATGCCTCTTCTGTACATGTTTTTCATGTACAGACCCAGGTACTTCTGGTCGGGCGCACTATCAGAGATCCAAATGATACATTCGGAGACTTGAGGTATATTCTGCCGCGTCCGCAAACCGAAGAGTCTCCTTCTACTCTATCTTGTAGTTAGCAGTTCCATTTCATGTATTTAGTTATTGTAGACATTTCCGGATATTAGAGCCTAAGGACAAGCAAATGTGGATCATAAAGCTGCTTTTTCAAGTGTCAGTAGCGAAACGTTCTGTCAATCGGGGAAGGTTTTTGGTGACAAGGTTGGCTCTCTCTGATGCGGCCATACAAGGAAGACCAAGAAACAATGCAAGTCAACACTCGACTAGGCTCTAAAATATCCAACCGCACCATCTGATTGGCCAAAGCCTGAACATCAACTGCAAATGGCCTCTCCCCAACTGGAATGTATGCCAAGCTCCCCATGCTAACTTTCTTCCGCCTCAAAGCATTGGCAACCACATTGGCCCTCCCCGTGTGATACAAAATGGTGATATCATCGTCCTTGAGTAACTCTAGCCACCTTCGCAACCTCAAATTAAGATCTTTTGGCTTGAATAGAGGATGAAGACTGCAATGATCGGTGAATACCTCATAGGATCCCCCATACAAGTAGTGCCTCGAAATCTTCAAAGCATGAACTATAGCAGCCAACTCCAAATCTTGTGCAGGGTAGTTCTTCTTGTGGGGCTTCAACGGACGAGAAGTATATGCAATAACTCTACCCTCCTGCATCAACACACATCCGATCCCTACTCTCGAAGCATCACAATATACAATGTAAGAACATAAAGCTGATGGCAATACCAACACTGGAGTCGTAGTCAAAGATGTCTTGAGCTTCTAAAAGCTCTCCTCGCACTCATCCAACCAAACAAATGGAGCACCTTTCTTAGTCAACTTGGTCAAGGGCGATGCAATAGAGGAAAATCCCTGAACAAACCGATGATAATGCCCTGCCAACCCATGGAAACTACGAATCTCTATGGCTGAGGTTGATCTTGGCCAACACTGATCCGCCTCTATCTTCTTCGGGTTGACCTGAATAGCCTCGATGGACACCACGTGTCCCAAGAAAGCCATTGACCCAAGCCAAAACTCACACTTGGAGAACTTTGCATAAAGCTTCACCTCATTCAATATCCATAACAACACTCGTAAATACTGAGTGTGCTCCTCCTGGCTACGCGAGTACACCAATATATCATTAAAAAACAATCACGAATGAATCCACATATGGATGATATACACTGTTCATCAAGTGCATGAACGCGGCTGGGGCATTGGTCAACCCAAAGGACATCACAAGAAACTCATAGTGCCCATATCTAGTCCTGAAAGCAATCTTCATAATATCTGAATCATTGATCTTCAAGTGGTGATAGACTGAACAGAGATCAATCTTGGAGAATACCTTTGCCTCCTGAAGCTGGTCAAATAAATCATCAATACGAGGCAGAGGATGTTAGTTCTGCACTGTCACTTTGTTCAATTGCATATAGTCAATGCACATTCTCATTGTGCCAACCTTCTTTTTCATAAATAGAACCAGTGCACCCCACGGTGTCACACTAGGCCAGATGAACCACTTATCTAGGAGTTCCTGAAGTTGATATTTCAATTCTTTCAACTCTGCTGGTGCCATCCAATTTGGAGGAATGGAAATGGGCTAAGTGCCGGGCACCGGGTCAATACCAAAATCAATGTCCATATCTGGAGGCGTGCCCGACAGATCTGCAAGAAACACATCAGGAAACTCCTCACAACTAGGACCGAATCAATGCTAGGAGCCTCAGCTCCCATATCCCTCACAAAAGACAAATATGATTGACAACCTTTCCTAACCATACGTTGGGCCTTCAGGAAAGAAATCACCCTACTAGGCACATAGTCAGTCATACCACGCCACTCGATCCTCGGAACACCCGGTATAGCCAATGTGATTGCCTTAGCATGACAGTCTAGGATAGCATGGCATGGAGATAACCATTCCATGCCCATAATAGTATCAAAATCTACCATGCTCCATAGCAATAGATCAACTCGGGTCTCCAGACCCCCAATAGTCACTCAACACGATCGATATACATGGTCTACAATAATAGTATTGCCCACCAGGGTAGATACATGAACAGGTAAGGTCAGACACCCTCGGGTCATACCCAAATGATGAGCAAAATAAGAAGACGCATAGGAATAGGTGGAACCGAGATCAAATAAGACTGAGGCATCCCTATGGCAGACTGATATAATACATGTGATAACAGTATCCGAAGCAATAGCATTTGACCTGCCCTGAAGAGCATAGAAGCAGGCCTGACCGCATCCTGATTGGCCTCCCTCTCTGGGGCGACCCCTGATTCCCTGACCCTCACCCCTAGCTTGCACGGTGGGTGCTGAAGAAACTAGGCCAGAAGGTGAGGGCTGACCCCTCTCCTGAGATGAACTAGAAGCATGGAGAGGACACTTCCTCTGCATATGCCCAAACTCACAACACTCGTAGCAACTTCTGGGTGCTGAGAACTAGGACTAAAGGGAACCCCTCGTGCCGGAGTGGCTAGCTGATGCACTCGGCCAAGATGAACCCTGAACAGATGGAGCATGAGACAAACTCTGTGCTAAAAGAGTGCTGAGAGATGGCTGACTCTACTGAGAGCCCTGATAACCACAACCAGAAGATCTACCACGATCTCAGGTCGAGCTGATTGTGCAGGTCTAAAAGAACATCGTCGGCCCTACTGAAATTGCCCCCTCGAGTGAGTGCCACTGTGACTACCAGAACCTTGAGGCCTTTTGACAACCCTCTCATCATGATCCTAGCGGTGAACTGACTCAACATCTCGGGCTAAAACCACCACATTCTCAAAAGTAGCACCAAACACTCTCTCTCTAGTCATCAGAATACGGAGATGGTAGTGGAGACCATCAACAAACCTTCGGATATGCTCACAGTCTGTCGGGACCAACCAAGCTGCATGTCAAGACAACTCAAAAAATCTCATCTCTTTCTGTGTCACTGACATCTCTCCCTGCTTTAGTACCTCAAACTATCTGCGCAGCTCCTCTCTACGAGACTGCGATACATACTTCTCCAGGAAGAGAGTGGAAAATTGCTGCCAAGTCAAAGGTGCTGCACCGACTAGCCTATAACGCTCATACGCCTCCCACTATATGAAGGCCGCTCCAGGAAACTGAAATGTAGTAAAAGACACAGTGCTGGTCTCAAGAATCCTCGCTGTGCGGAGCATATGCTGACATCTATCGAGAAAACCCTAGGCATCCTCGCCCTCAGCTCCACAAAATGTCGGAGGTTGGAGTCTACCAAACCTGTCAAGGTGATGTTACTTGTCCTTGGGCATAACTGGAACCCTATACTTCTGAATTGGTACCACTGGCTGGGCTAGAGGTGCCTCTAGAATCTGTAATCCATGTAACCCCTACTCAGGTGTGCGAGCAGCGAGGGTCTGATTGCCTCTCCCGGCCTGTGAAGTAGATGTTGCTGCTGTGATGGCTGAAACCACCTGAGCTAAACCCGTACAAACTGTCTATATCTGGGTCAATGTCTCCTAGAGACCTGGAATCACAATAGGCACAGCTGGTACCTGAACTGGTGCTGCTGGAGCCTGGTCCTGAGCTAGGGTAACTGAAGGATCCACAGGTGCTGCCCATACTGCTCTGCCTCTACCACGACCACGACCACAACCACGTCCACGGCCTCTAATAGCCTCAGTAGGTGATACTGGTGGTAGTCCGCCACGTCCGGTAGCTCGTGTCCTCACCATCTATGAGAGAATAGAATAAAGAGAAGTTTAGTATTCGGATCAACAAGTGCGCATGACAAGAATTTCAAGAATGTGGAGTTTTTCCTAAAGGTTCTGCAGTCTGTCGAGGATAAGTACAGACGTCTCCATACCGATCCACGAGACTCTACTAAACTGGCTCATTACTTGCGAGACCTAGTAACCTAGGCTTTGATACCAACTTGTCACGACCCTAATTTCGCTCGTGATGGCGCCCAACACAATGCTAGGCAAGCCCAACCATTTCAACATTGTCAACCCGCGTATGAAGCTTATTATCAATTAATAGAGTTAAATTACCAGTTTAACATGATTTCAATTCGTGATAGTAGATAAAACAGTGCGGAAAAAACCATAAAATACAAATACAGCTCCTAAAAGATCTGGTGTCACGAGTCTAGAGCCTCTAAATACAACTACATAGCAACCTATACATAAGAAAGTCTAAAATGCAAATACAAAAGGGATAAGGGGAGAAATTGGGTCCTACGGATGCCAGGCAGCTACCTCGATAACTTCGGTGACAGTCTGGACAGCAGTAAAACAATTCTACTAAGCCTTTGAGATACCTGTATATGCACACATGGTGCAGGGAGTAAAGTGAGTACTCCGACTCAGTGAGTAATAGCAATAAATAACGATTGAAGATAAGAAAACTCGTAAAAATACTACGCAATTCTATATAAAAACAGTAAGTGCATTAAACAGCAGCCAAATGAAGAAAAAAAGTGAATATCCCTCAAACCAGTACACAACTCATTTACTCCTCTAAATGTCCGGTAATTTACTTACACTACTGCGGCATGCAGCTCGATCTTTATCGTATAATGTTGCGGCGTGCATCCCGATATATATATATATATATATATATATATATATATATATATATATATATATATATATATATATATATATATATATATATATATATATATATATATATATATATATACATATAATAGTATTTTCACATCCTGATCCAATAATAATAGTCGATTGCGCTCACTAGGGGTGTGCAGACTCCGGAGGGGCTCCTACAGCCCAAGCGCTATACTACTGCGGTGTGCATTCTGATCTATATAATATATCACTACGGCGTGCAGTCCAATCCATATAATATAGCACTGCGGTGTGCAGTCCGTCCATATAATATATCACTGCAACGCGCAGTCCGATCCATACAATACATAGCGTGCAGTCTGATCCATCTATATATATATATATATACTACTACAGCGTGCAGCCCGATCTATTATATATTTAATACCCTCACTATGGGGTCATTGATCCTTCTTAGTCAATATAGACTTGGCCTCTCGGGCCCACTCAGCTAAGACAGGGTTTCCAACCCCATGTATTTCTCATTAGTATTACCAATTTCTAAAGTTGGTCCATATTATGTTTGACAGTTAAGAACATGACTGAGGGTATGATTAAGACAAGTAAATTGAGGTCAACTAGTACAGCATACTCCCTAAGGGTTCTACAGATCGGCACAAGGCCCCAAACATGGCAACTAGTCTAAAATATACTAATATTAATTAAGCCTCGGTAAAAAATACTGTAGAGTCATCAATCGGGATAGACCGAGTCCGAATCCTCAGCAATAACAATCCCCCCGCTCATAATACAATGTGTGTCTCATCTCAACATAGCACCACGTAATGCAAATCCGGGGTTTCAAACCCTCAGAACATCATTTATAACCATTACTCACCTCAAGTCGGCCGAAATCCTAGCTTTGCGCTTGCCATGCAAATCAACCTCCTCGTGCGTAAAATCTGGTCAAAACCACAAGGAATACATTACAATAGGCTAAGGAAACATAACCTAATCGAAAAAAACTCGAAAATTATCAAAAATCACGAAGTTGGCAAAACCTGAGCCCTAGGGCCCACTTCTCGAAAAATTATAAAACTCACATCACCTAATTCCTTGTCTCGCCACGAGTCTATACATATCAATTTACCAAAATCGGTGTCCATTTGACCTTTCAAATTCCATTTTAAATCACCAAGTTCCCAAGCCCTAGATTTACTCTCTTTTGATGAATTTTAGCCAATTTCCATGTTAAATCTATCATAATCTCATGTATTTAGGCCAAGGAACTTACCTCCAATCAATCCTCCTTGAATCATTCTTCAATTGCCTCAAAAATCTCTCAAAATACTCAACAATAGAGGAAAATGAACTAGGCTCGCGAATGAAATATTTTAAAAACCATTCTGCCCAGCTATAATTTCCTTCTATGCGATCGTGGCCCTAGGCTCGTAATCGCGATGAACAAATTTTCAAGGCTTCAAAAACGTTCTATGCGAACGCGACAGAGGCTCCGTGATCGTGACGCTTCACTTTCCAAACCTATGCGAACGTGGCACATATGATACAAACACGATGAATAAAATATGTTGGCCCTAGAATCCTCTTATGCGAACGTGAGCTATACAACGCAAACACTAAGCTTCCGCTTCCAGTTCTATGCGAACGCGACCCAATGACTGCGATCGCGAAGGCCAAATTTCCTCTGCAATAACTGCTGAAAACCTGCAACTTTTAAGAGCCAAACTTGGTCCGATTGACCATCCGAAATTAGTCCAAGGCCCCCCGCGACCTCAACCAAAAGCATCAAAATATCCTAAAACATCATTCAAACTTGTTCCAATTATCAAAACACATCAAACGATGCTAAAACCATTAAATCACATCAGATTCAAGCCTAAGTTTTTTAACAACTTCCGAATTATGCATTCGATCAAAAACCCAACCAAAACACCTCCGAATGGCCTGAAAATTTTTACACGCATCCAAAATCACCTAATGAAACTACTGCAACTCTCGAAATTCCATTCTGACCGTCGGATCAAAATATCACCTACCAACCGGAATTTGCCAAAATACTTACTTCGCAAATTCAAGCCTAATTCTACTCTGGACATCCAAAATCAATTATTATCGCATTCCTAAGTCATTAATAATCCCCCGAAGCTAACCGGATCACCGTAAATTACATCCAAGCCCTCTAACCCAATAGTCAACATCTGGTTGACTTTCCCAAAATAAGCCTTCCTTAAAGAGACTAAGTGTCTCATTTCCATCTAAAACCAATCCAATTCGACTCAATCACCTCAAATACCGATAATGAAGCATAGATAAACATAAGATGAGGGAAACGAGGTGGTAACTCACGTGACGTCTGGCCGGGTCGTCACAAGGGCATTGGGAAAATATTTGTCATGTACCAAGATATTTGGTTGAGCTTTATCAAGCATCTCTAAAGAATAAAGGCCCTGAAGCCAATTTTGTCTCTCACAATAATTTTGACATTACCCACTTGAATGTGGCCGATTTTTTTGAGCACCCTAATGGGAAAATAGACCACTTGATCGGTGATAGATCTGTGGTTAAAGATGATTGAGTAGTTTGATTTTTATTCTTAATAGTTAGTGAGTAAATATCATGTAATTATAATTCTTTATATGAATAGTAGTCATTAGTATCAATTAGTATTATTTGTTTTACGAAATAAATTTTGTTCGTTTTGATTAAATATAGTTCTAGACTTTGTTTTAAATAATATTTCAGTAAGGGTACAAATACATGTGTTTAACAGATTTTTGAATTAAGTTCTCTTCGTTCATTTTCCCTCTCTCTTGTGATTAAAAAGTAGATTATGTCACAATTCACACCATAGCTTCATAGTTTTAGTCATTATCGTGTGTTCTATAAAAATTCTACACCCTCTTAGTTATTACTTAGTAAGCACCTTGATGCTTCTTTATATTGCATTAATAAAAGAATTGCCAACAAAATCATACAGAGAAAAAAAAACGTAACAAACTATTTGACAAAGAAAAAGAGCCATCTGTATAAACTTCATGTTCTAAAAGAGCATATCAGTTTCAAATTGTTTTCGCTCAGTGCATGCATCAACACAACATTGCATTAATTATTTTTATCAAGAAGAATACTATATCAATATAGTGGACAATTGACTCTGATAGTTTGATATGGAAATGCAAAAGGAACGTAGCTTGATGCATATATTTATAATTACATTATTTTTAACTATGTGATTTTTTCATCATAATCAGAATTTGCTTGAAATTGCAAGATTATTATTGAATTATTGATTTAACTATGTTATTCTCCTATATTTTCCTCTAAAAATACTAATATTTATTCATATACTTCTTTCGTATGTTAAATAACGGGAAGCAAATATGGATATCTCACGAAACAAACTTGGATCAAAGTTCAATTGTAAAAATATTCGTTTAATTAATTCATGTATGACACATACAATATTCAAAGAGAAGAAATATTTATCTCATTTATGTATGTGTAAGGCAAATGTTACTACAATTTCTAGTAGTAGTAAATTAATTGAAGGCTCTAGAAGAGCTACTATAACTCTGCCTAAGGGAACAATACTTATCATAGAGAATGCAATGTTCTCCTCCAAGTCCAAGAGGAACTTGTTGAGTTTTAAAGAGATCCGCCAAAATGGATGCCATATTGAGACAATAGATGAGAATAATCTTGAATATCTCATCATTACCAAGAATGTCTCTGGCCAAAATAGGGTTATTGAGAAGTTTTCATCTTTATCTTGTGGCCTACATTGGACAAGAATTAGTGCAATTGAGGCATATTCTATAGTAAACTAAAAGGTTACTGATTCCAATACTTTTGTACTTTGGCATGATCGATTGGGACATCCTAGATCAATTATGATGCGACTAATTATAGAAAACTCAAATGGCCATCCATTAAAGAATTTTAAGATTCTTTAAAATAATGAATTTTCGTGCTTTTCTTGTTATCAAGGCAAGTTAATTATAAGACAATCACCAACAAAGGTTGGGATTGAACCCCTGCGTTTTTAGAACATATACAAAGGGACATCTGTGGATCTATTCACCCACCCAGTGGGTCATTTAGATATTTTATGGTCTTATTACACGCATCTTCTAGATGGTCTCATGTGTGCCTATTGTCATCTTGCAACCTCGTGTTTGCAAAATTAATGGCACAAATGATTCTACGGGCGTAATTTTCCGATAATCAAGTTAAGTCTATTAGACTTGATAATGCTGCTGAATTTTCATCCCAAGCATTTAATGATTACTGCTTATTAATTGGGATAAAAGTAGAACATCATGTAGCTCATGTTCACACTCAAAATGGTCTTGCAGTCTCCTCAATTAAATGTCTGCAATTGATAGCGTGACTGTTACTCATAAAAAATGAGGCTTTCCACTTCTGTTTGGGGTCACCCCATTTTGCATGCAGCAATGCTAGTTCGTCTCATACAAATAAATTATCATAAATATTCTCCGTTGTAATTAGTTTTGAGTCATGAACCTAATATATCCCATTTAAGAATTTTTAGATGCGCAGTATATGTGCCTGTAGCACCACCATTTCGCACCAAAATGGGTCCCCAAAATTAGGAATATATGTTGGGTTAGAATCGCCCTTTATTATTCGCTACCTCGAAACATTAACGAGGGATTTGTTTACTGCACGATTTGGAGTCTGTCGATTCGATGAGACACTTTTCCCAAATTTAGGGGAGAAGCTGGTGAAACTAAAGGAGAAATTTTGTGAAAAATTTATCATTATCTTATCTTGATCCAGGTGCCTCTATTTGTGATAAAGAAGTGCAAAAGATTATCCATTTGTAGAGAATAGAAAATCAAATACCAGATGCATTTACGAATTTGAAAAGGATAAAAAAATCATAGATTCATATAGAGAATGTTTCAATCTGTATTGATGTTCCTATTGGACAATCTTTTAATGTCATAGCTACGAAAGATTCTCGTGAAGAAATCCAAAATTTAATAAATTCAGAGATTCAGAAGGAATTCACTAAGCTCGAGACTTAAGAAAATAAGGAACTATCAATAAATTCAATCGATATTGAGTCAAATTTGAATCGAGTGGATATAGTGATGGATTATGTCTTTGCATATAATATTACATCTAGCATTATGCAAGAAAGTCAGAATCTCGAACCTCAATCTATTAGATAATATCGACAAATACGTGATTGGTGAAAATGGAAAGAAGCAATCCAATCGGAGTTGAATTCACTTGTGAAACATGAAGTTTTTGGGCATGTAGTCCAAATACCTAATATTGTTAAGCCTGTTGGCTTTAAATGTGTCTTTGTACGCAAGAGAAATAAGAAAAATGAGGTACAGAGATATAAGGCACGCCTTTTTGCACAAGGATTTTCACAAAGACCTGGTGTAGATTACGAAGAGACATATTCGCCCATTATGGATGCTATAATGTTTCGTTATTTCATTAGTTTTTCTGTCATGTAAAGCTTGACATGCATTTAATGGATGTGGTTACCAGCTACCTTTATGGCTCACTTGATAGTGAGATATATATGAAAATTTCTGAGGGATTTAAAATGCCTAACGCACATAACTCAAAGTCCCGGGAAATATTTTTGATCAACTTGCAAAGATCTTTGTATGGTCTAAAGCAATCAGGATGAATATGGTATAATCGTCTTAGTGAATATTTATTAAAGGAAAGCTATATAAATGGTATCATTTGCCCATGTATTTTTATAGAGAAAACAACATCAGAATTTGTCATACTTGCCATATATGTTGATGACATAAACATTATTGAAACTCCCATAGAACTCCAAAAGGTAATTGATTATTTAAAGAAGGAATTGTAGACACGTAATTTTTGACCATCCCCGAAATTTCACTTGTTTTAGCGTAGAATAATTAATTTAGGTGTCATATAGTTATTTACACTAATTTAACTCTTTTACATTATTTTTATCATAAATTTGAAAAAATACAAAAAAATAATTATAGTATATATATATATATATATATATATATATATATATATATATATATATATATATATATATAATTTAGTTTAATTAATTAAATTAATTTTGACTTACGTAATATATTTATCTTATATTAAAAATAATTTAATTAAAGTTTGGATATTTATTTTTAACCCAATGTTAAGGCCCAAAATCGATAGCCCATACCCATAACACTTGTGACCCAACCCATAACCCTTTCTTCTTAAACATATAACAAAGAGGACAATGAAAAACCCTAGAAACGAAGAGCAAAAGTGCCGCCCACCCCCTTCTCCACCTGGACAACCCTTTCTTTTTCTTGGACTTTAGAGCAAAAAACTTCACAGCCGCCTCTGCTCCTTGAACCCTGTAGCCGCCCAGCCGTCCCCCAGCTGAAAACAAGCTTCACCCGCCAGAACCATGAACAAACATAGAAACCAAAAAATGAACAAGAACCCTAGCAGATAAAAAGAGACAGCCGCCAGTTTCCAGGAGAATACAGGAGGAGCCGCCAGCCAACAGTCCCAACGCCATTCCGCCGCTGCCTCCTCCACGCCCACAACTCGCCGGAGTACCCACACCGAACCAGACTGATCCATAGCTCGCGAGTGACGAAGCTACTGTTCCCTCTACCGACTCCGTCTCCCAACCGTGTTGTTCAGCCGCTCGCCGTAAAACCGAACCTCAGCCATAACACAACCATGGCCTTTTCTTCAAAATAAAACGCAGAGCTAGACACTGAAGAAGGCAGCGCCACAACACAAACGACCCACCCTATCGATTCATCTATTTCCACAGCAACACTCGCAGATCTCTCTTTTGTTTTGAAAAGAAAATCAGTCCTAGTTCTGTCCGTTTTCGAGTTCGTCGTCGATCGAGATTGTTCGACGTCGATTCCGAATCGAGTCTTGCCGCTGCTCGAGGTTGACTCTATTTTGAGTTCAAGGTTGTCCATCGAGGTCTTCGTACGTGGTCCGCAAGATCCGAATGATTTTTTTTGTTGTACATTTGAGGCTCATTTATCAATATATTGGAAAGTTTATTCGAAGTCTCTTTTCAAATTCTTGGCTTGGTGTTTGTTGGTGTTAAGTGTTCAGTGCGATTGAGGTCGAGTTTGGAGTCGAAGACCCGGTGCCGATTCGAATTCCAGTTCGCAGTTCGTCTAAAATTGCCTCATAATTAATTTTCAGATTCATTTGAGGTTCATTTCTCATTCTTTCTACTCGATTTTGCTTGACCTCGTGATCTTGTTGTTTCATTAGTCTATCCTCGTTCTGTTTTGTTGATCTGTTTTGTTCATTGTATGAGTTCAACTTTGATTGCTCTATTCTCGAGTACTTTGGCCATGTTTGGTGTTCCATTTTACTATTGATATCTAGAATGGGTTCTGGAATGGGAAATTGAACATGAAGAAGAAATTTCACCTTAAATATCTAATTACTTTTATGTAATCGCTTTTTCATGAAATCGCTAGGACCATATTTAGGCCGTCGTCACCGAGCAGGCAAGCCTTAGGATTTTTATTAATTTCGGGGCGAGAGGTCGCTCCCGTAATTTACCGGGGAATGCCCCGAAGGATTTGTAAATATTTTATTTCGGGAATGCCCGAAGAACTTTGTAACTATTTTGGAGGCCCTGACGAGCATGGTGCAGAAAGCGTAGTATAGTCTAGTAAGACTTATTTCATTTTGTTTTATTTTTCTTTTATTAGGTGGGGACGACCTCGAGTCTCTTGTGTGTTTATTTTGTTTCGATGTGTTTTACTTCAATTTGAATGTTTTGAAAGCCAACTTGATCGAGTACGCAACCGTGACCTTCACGGGACTTGGGGAATGCCTAACACCTTCTCCCCGGGTCAAATGAACCCCCTTACCCGAATCTCTGGTGTAGACTTAGTTTTTAGAGTCTAAAGTGTTTTTAAAGGAAAATCATTTTAAAAATGGTGGCCTGGCACACCGAAATTAATGTCAGGTGGCGACTCTGAGTTATTTCCTTTTAAACACACATTTTTGTCACTTTCAAAATTGAAAAACCCTTTTCAAGCCTTTTTATAAAATTCTTTTTATTAATTTAAGAGGGTTTAGTGGAAGGTTTGGCTAAAAAGGGGTGTGACATCTCTGGCGACTCTGCTGGGGACTAATGCGGGTTCGAGCTAGTACTTGATTTTGTTGGCTTTTGGAATATTTGGTTGAGGTTTTTTATGTTTTTTCATTATCTTTACTTGATTTTTATTATGTTTTAATATTTTGTTATTTGGTAATTGATTATTTGTTTACAGTTTTGCTTTATTTCTTTATTGCTTTATAACTGTCATCATATGCATTACTAGGTCAATTCTTTCTGCAACAAGTCTCGGAGCACGCGTCGCGTGCACGAACCCTTTGTTGAGTCACCCTTAATTTAGGAGGGGGGGCCGTCGGACGTATGGAGTGGGTGAAAAGCTTGAGCAGCCACCATCGACCATACGCTCCCCTGAGGCGACTTGTTAGTGAACCTCAAACTTAGGTCAGCCTTTAGGTCATTTTTGCATCACGTTATTTAGACCTAACAAGGCACGGTCCCAGGTATCGTGTCCCTTTGTAGGAAACTTGTCCAAATTTGGTCAAAATGGGCCCGTGGCCCGAAATGACATGTAATCATCCTATGTGCTAAATGTCGCATCTTTGAGGGTAAAAAGGTTATTTGGCGGACCGATGTTCGGGAAAGAAGGGTGAAAAAATGAAGAAAATAGAGTCCGGATGCATTTTCCTTTCACAAATTTTCAAGAAAAATCCAAAAAAAAGAAGAAAAAGAAAAAGAAAATTCAAAAAAAAGATTTTACACTTTTCCATTATTTTTCAAAAATTGAAAATGAAAAATCCAAAAAGATTTTATACTTTTTCATTATTTTTCAAAAATTCAAAAAAATTGAAAATGAAAAATCCATAAAGATTTTACACTTTTTCATTATTTTCCAAAAAATTCAAAAAAAAATTAAAAATGAAAAATCCAAAAAGATTTTATATTTTTCCATCTTTTTTTCAAAAAGATAAAATATAGCTTTTTACAAATTAATTGCATTTTCCCGAACTACGCGAACTTGATTCTCGTCTCTCGGGGTGAGATACGTAGGCAACCCACATAGGGTCCGGTCTTCCTAGTGTCTTAGGTTCTTGGCTTTGCGGGATCTTAGCCAAATATTGCATGTCTAGCCACTTTTTGACCACATCGGCCATTCTTGCAAAATGGGACCATTTTTGCAAAAGTGGTTCAATAAACCCATGTCTTAGGATTTTGAGTCCATAATTAGGTATTATACCAATTTAAGGTCTTTCCTTTTCGAGTTTGCATGTCTAGCCACTTTTGGCCACATCGGCCATTCTTGCAAAATGGGGTTATTTTCGCAAAAGTGGTTCAATTACTCATATATTAGGATTTTGAGTCTACAACTAGGAATCATATTTCTTTAGGGTCCGTCCTTTTTCAGTTTGCATCTTTAGTCACTTTTGGCCATATCGGCCATTTTTGCAAAATGAGTTATTTCTTTAAATTAATTTTGGGCCATGATCAATGAGAGTTAAATCCACATAAGCATTAGTATGGTAGTTTCATATAAGAGTAGTCACATTTGTTAAGTTTGCACTAATAGCCATCATTGGCCATATGGGTTAATTTTCAAAAATAGCTCAATCGTGTCTTGCATGTGTCCAATAGAAGGTGTCGTGGTGTCGCTTAATGTCTTGAGTCACTGATTCACTTGATCTTAATTTTTTCATTCAGGTATGGAGCGATTTGCTAGAATTTGAGCATGATATATCCCAGGACCATTCTAGTCAAAGACCATTGCATGCACGAGCTGCTTGAAGAAACTTTTTAATTTTTTTTAGTCTATTTTGTGATTGTCTTTTAATTTTTAGTCTTGTACAGTTGTATCGAGTCTGTCAGTCTAGCTAAGATTGTCGAGTCTTTTGTTATAGTACTTCCTATTTTGTATTTGAAAAACCAAAAAAAAAATTATAAATGAAAAATTCCAAAAAAAAAAAAAGATTTTTGTTTCTTTGTTTATTTTATCCATTACTTCTTCAAGAACTACGCTTGATCTGATTCATGAGGGGCATGATACGTAGGCAACCTACATAGGGTTCGATCGAGTCATTTTTTCTGAAAACTAAAAAAAAAAGAAAAAAAAAGAATGAATTGTGGATGTGAGAAATGAGAGGAAAGAAAAGAGTGACAACTAAAGAGAAAAGGAAAGGAAGTAAAATGAACAAGCCAAGAAGTGCTAGAAATGTAAGAAAGAGAAGGTCGAAATGAACAAAGTGGGGATGATGCCAAATGACCTTCGTATCCTCGAAGCCATTCTAGAACTGTTAACTATGACTAGGGGGCATTGCACGCAATATGATATTTCTGTCTGATAAATGCTCTAACGCTAACATGTTGGCTTTGTTTTTTCCTCTTTGTTACTTTCATTGTTATCATAACAGAGGGTGGTTAGTTTGTGGTACTTTGGCAATTCATCCATACAACACAATGTCAAAAAGCAAGGAAGCCATGACTGGCAAAGACTTGGACATAAGAGTTGTTGACCCGTCGAGGGGGCCTGAGATGTCGGAGTCTGAATTGAAAGATGAGGTCCAAAGGTTGAAACAACAGATTGCAAAAATGTATCATGCCTGGATTAAGGAACATCCTCCACCTTCATTCCCTACCAACTATACAGAAAATCATGCCTCCATTCCACCACTACCACAAGTCCAGTTTCCTACTACTATTGATCTTTCCCCACAACACGCACCAGGCTTCACCCCTTACCACAATTACCCTGGCGCTTCCTCCCAAACTTTTCATGCTCCACCAGTCAAAACAATCGCATTCCCAGCTCAAGATACCCAAACATTGCACAAAATTCTTTACTTGCACATGACGATGCAAGCTTTGTGGGAAAGATGCATGGTGACATGGAGTATGAGAATCCTCTGGGGAAGTTGCTGACTGAAGTTAATGATATTGAAATTAGTGAAGGTCTCGGTAATTTTGATGTGTAATCTAGTGGCTAATATTTTGAGCTTGGTAATTGGAAAGACACTCCTTTCTTGGTTGGCAGGGAGGAGTTTTGGTAGTTTATTTTACTGTCATTTCTGCTTGTCCGGGTTATTTAAGAGTTATAATCTAGATATTATCTTGTGGCTCAAACTCTTCTTCTTCTCATTTTGTCTAGTTTGTTTAGTTGTAGTAACTCGTCTAATGTTCTTTAGGATTGTTCCAAGGTTGCAACCCATGTCTGTTTTGCTTGTTTTCTTCAAACCCCTTTCACCATCTGTCTAATGCATTATCATGTTTTCTGTTAGTCTTGGTTAGTTTTTATTTAGGTTACTTTTTCTCTCATAGTTCTCTTCGTCCTAACTCAAGTGACATGACATGCACACATAATTCTCAGCCTGATCTTGAAAGCTAGCCTGATCATGAAGCAATGGCACAGTTTTGAACATGACAAAAGAGGCATTGGAGGAAATAAGTAAGGATTCAGGCATTTTGAGATAAACTAAAGCGTGAATTGAGTGAAACTGAGGCAGCAAGTCTGGAAATCAAGAGTTTGATAAGAGCATACAACAAGGAAATATTTCTCAAACAGTTTGAGGTAAATGTGTCAGTGCTGAAATGCTTTCTTCCACATCAATGTAAGGTTCAATCAAGTTTGCTCTGAATTGGCAAGGATCATTCATTGGGACAAAGGTATTGCCCGTCGGCACTTTCTGTTTGTGATGATGACATCAATAGATACTGTGCATGATTTCTTTGTTTATCTTCAACTGCACACTTGTACTTGGCATTCTCAAAGTTTGGTATGACGAAGACTTTTTATTCTGCTACCCAAATACTTTTATCCTTTGCTACCCATTTTGAGCCCTAATTTTTTGTTTCGTACCCCTCTTTTGGAATCAGAAATAGAGTCAGGGCCTAGAAAATAAAAAGAAAAAGAGAAAAGAAAAGAAAAAAAAGGAAATGAGAAAAAGAAAAAAAAAAAAGACAAAAAAGAAAAAAAAGAGAGAAAAAGAAATAGTAACAAAAGTAATCATTTGAACTACGTTCGACCTGATTCTTGTCATCACAAGATACGTAGGCAGACTTACGGTTCGGTCGCACCAAATAAAATATTTCATAATCCCCTGAAATCAATACTGGGGTAGATTTTCTACGAAATCCCATCAAAGAAAAAAAATCCAAAATAAATTCCCCAAACTTCATGAAACTGGGGTAGAAGTTAATTTTGCCAAAAGGCCCGATTCCAAAAGTTGTAATTTTGAACCCTTTCATCTTGAATTATTTTGAGCCTTCATGCTACCCTTTCTTTCTAACCCTGTCCAAAAGCCTACATTACGGTCCAAAGAAAGACCTTCCGACCAATCATTGAGGATGACATATCAAGTGTTGGTGAAAGTATGATCTCCCTGCATCATGGGTAATACCTTTGTTCTCAGAATAATGAGAGAAAATGATAAAATGAGAGAGTCTTATCGGTGAAAACCCTCAGGGGCACCGTAAGGTGACGGTGAGTTGAGACAAAGTGCAAAATGAGAGAGGCTTGATGGTGAAAACCCTTCAGGGCACTACAAGTCGACTGAGGATTGTGGATCAAATGGGACAATTGAAGCGCTGAAGCCCAGTTTCACAGCGAAGAGGTACAACAAGAGTCGAATATTTGACTTGCTTGAGAGATTAGGCACCTAGTCCAAAGGTGCATGTCATGGTCATTAGAGTTGGTATCCACATCTGATAAGTTTCTACTTTGTAATTTTCTTGTTAAGTATCATCTCTTTCCCTTGTCCCTTATTTTGTTCCCCTCGTTTTGTTTGAGTCCCTTCTTGAGTTTGTTTGGTCAGAACAAGTATGGAATGACTTTAAAATTTGACACCAGCTTTCCAATGGCACAAAGTAGAGTTTGGCCATGCACATCACAATTGACATGATTTAGAATAAGAAGTATGGTGATAACTGAGGTTCAGGCAGTAGAGTGGATCTTGAATTTTGAGAAAATATAAAGACTCAACAATTCTCAAATTAAAAACACAATGCAACAAGTGAATGTGAGAGATTCAAGTCAGAGGTTTTGTGGTCTAATTCAGATCAAAAGGTCAAACAACTCCTTGCTAGCCTGAAGAAGCTAATCAAGATGAAACATGGCAGTGATGGAAGCAGACGCTCAGGAATAATGCCACAAACTAACCACCACATTTTCAAACTAACAAGATTTTATTTGTCTGAAGCAGGAGCAAGAAATTTTTTAAAGTCCACAGGTGCCTCCTATGGGAAAAGCATTGTTCATGGAGCAAAATTAAATTCAGAATCATCGAAGATGGGAGCGTGGCTCATGGGAATTAATTTTAAGTTTTCAGGACCCTCCTGGATAATGGGATTTAATTTTAAGTTTTCAGGACCCTCCTGGATAATGGGATTTAGTTTTAAGTTTTCAGGACCCTCCTGGATAATGGGATTTAATTTTAAGTTTTCAGGACCCTCCTGGATAATGGGATTTAATTTTAAGTTTTCAGGACCCTCCTGGATAATGGGATTTAATTTTAAGTTTTCAGGACCCTCCTGGATAATGGGATTTAGTTTTAGAATTTTCAGGACCCTCCTGGATAATGGGATTTAGTTTTAGAATTTTCAGGACCCTCCTGGATAATGGGATTTAATTTTTAGTTTTCAGGACCCTCCTGGATAATGGGATTTAATTTTAAATTTTCAGGACCCTCCTGGATAATGGGATTTAGTTTTAAATTTTCAGGACCCTCCTGGATAATGGGATTTAATTTTAAGGTTTCAGGACCCTCCTGGATAATGGGATTTAATTTTAAGTTTTCAGGACCCTCCTGGATAATGGGATTTAATTTTAGAATTTTCATGACCCTCCTGGATAATGGGATTTAATTTTAAGTTTTCAGGACCCTCCTGGATAATGGGATTTAATTTTAAGTTTTCAGGACCCTCCTGGATAATGGGATTTAATTTTAAGTTTTCGGGACCCTCCTGGATAATGGGATTTAATTTTAAGTTTTCAGGACCCTCCTGGATAATGGGATTTACTTTTAAGTTTTCAGGACCCTCCTGGATAATGGGATTTAGTTTTAAGTTTTCGGGACCCTCCTGGATAATGGGATTTAGTTTTAAGTTTTCGGGACCCTCCTGGATAATGGGATTTAATTTTAAGTTTTTAGGACCCTCCTGGATAATGGGATTTAATTTCAAGTTTTCAGGACCCTCCTGGGTAATGGGATTTAATTTTAAGTTTTCAGGACCCTCCTTGGTAATGGGATTTAGTTTTAAGTTTTCAGGACCCTCCTGGATAATGGGATTTAGTTTTAGAATTTTCAGGACCCTCCTGGATAATGGGATTTAATTTTAAGTTTTCAGGACCCTCCTGGATAATGGGATTTAATTTTAAGTTTTCAGGACCCTCCTGGATAATGGGATTTAGTTTTAGAATTTTCAGGACCCTCCTAGATAATGGGATTTAATTTTAGAATTTTGAGAGCTTTGTAGGTAGCATAGTCCAATTAACATTCACATTTATGCTCGAATCCCAAACTGGGTAGAAAAATTTTCTTTTGTTTTGTCTGTTTTGCTGTAATGTCAGGCGCCCACCTGGACAACGAAGGAAATCATTTTCAGAAATCAGTTCATGCTGAAGTAGCAGAAGCTCGCGGCAAGAATGCGAGTCAATAATCTGAGGTGGTCAACATAAGTGATTCAATCCAGAATAGAAGAAAAAAAGAAAAAGAGAGAGAAAAGGGAGGTGAGTCCAAAATGCAGAGTCCGAGACAAGAGGTGGATCGCTCAAGACATGTCTAAAGTCACAAGCATCGCATGTCCGGTTTTGATCCGAAAAGCAGAAGAAAAGGAGCTAACACCTGCATCTAGCGAGCATCAAGGTTCAGATCTGAAGTCTGCATGAAGAACCATTCAAGAATCAAGATCAAGCTTCGGAAGACTCATAGATAGGAATCTTGTAACTCATAGTTAATTGGTTTAGTTAGCCTTTTTCATTTGCTGATTTGGATGTAATGGCTGGAACCGCAGACTGGAACCTCGACGGCACTCGACTCAACTCTCCACCTCGGTACACTTCATCATCTCATTCACTTTTGAACTACACGTGGCCTGATTCCTCTATAGCCGAGGATATGTAGGCAGCTCAGATACCAGAGCTCGGTCACATTCTATTTTCTTCTAGTTGGTCTTTTAAATAAGGGTCAGGTCAAAAATCCTGTCTAGTCGTTCTTTGTCTGAAAATACTTTGTATTTTCAGTCAAAGAGGGGCAGCTGTAGACACGTAATTTTTGACCATCCCCGAAATTTCACTTGTTTTAGCGTAGAATAATTAATTTAGGTGTCATATAGTTATTTACACTAATTTTAACTCTTTTACATTATTTTTATCATAAATTTGAAAAAATACAAAAAATAGTTATATATTATATATATATATATATAATTTAGTTTAATTAATTAAATTAATTTTGCATTACGTAATATATTTATATTATATTAAAAATAATTTAATTAAAGTTTGGATATTTATTTTTAACCCAATGTTAAGGCCCAAAATCGATAGCCCATACCGATAACACTTGTGACCTAACCCATAACCCTTTCTTCTTAAACATATAACAAAGAGGACAATGAAAAACCCTAGAAACGAAGAGCAAAAGTGCCGCCCACCCCCTTCTCCACCTAGACAACCCTTTCTTTTTCTTGGACTTTAGAGCAAAAAACTTCACAGCCGCCTCTGCTCCTTGAACCCTGTAGCCGCCCAGCCGTCCCCCAGCTGAAAACAAGCTTCACCCGCCAGAACCATGAACAAACATAGAAACCAAAAAATGAACAAGAACCCTAGCAGATAAAAAGAGACAGCCGCCAGTTTCCAGGAGAATACAGGAGGAGCCGCCAGCCAACAGTCCCAACGCCATTCCGCCGCTGCCTCCTCCACGCCCACAACTCGTCGGAGTACCCACACCGAACCAGACTGATCCATAGCTCGCGAGTGACGAAGCTACTGTTCCCTCTACCGACTCCGTCTCCCAACCGTGCTGTTCAGCCGCTCGCCGTAAAATCGAACCTCGGCCATAACACAACCATGGCCTTTTCTTCAAAATAAAACGCAGAGCTAGACACTGAAGAAGGCAGCGCCACAACACAAACGACCCACCCTATCGATTCATCTATTTCCACAGCAACACTCGCAGATCTCTCTTTTGTTTTGAAAAGAAAATCAGTCCTAATTCTGTCCGTTTTTGAGTTCGCGTCGATCGAGATTGTTCGACGTCGATTCCGAATCGAGTCTTGCCGTTGCTCGAGGTTGACTCTGTTTTGAGTTCAAGGTTGTCCATCGAGGTCTTCGTACGTGGTCCGCAAGATCCGAATGATTTTTTTTGTTGTACATTTGAGACTCATTTATCAATATATTGGAAAGTTTATTCGAAGTCTCTTTTCAAATTCTTGGCTTGGTGTTTGTTGGTGTTAAGTGTTCAGTGCGATTGAGGTCGATTTTGGAGTCGAAGACCCGGTGCCGATTCGAATTCCAGTTCGCAGTTCGTCTAAAATTGCCTCACAATTAATTTTCAGATTCATTTGAGGTTCATTTCTCATTCTTTCTACTCGATTTTGCTTGACCTCGTGATCTTGTTGTTTCATTAGTCTATCCTCGTTCTGTTTTGTTGATCTGTTTTGTTCATTGTATGAGTTCAACTTTGATTGCTCTATTCTGGAGTACTTTGGCCATGTTTGGTGTTCCATTTTACTATTGATATCTAGAATGGGTTCTGGAATGGGAAATTGAACATGAAGAAGAAATTTCACCTTAAATATCTAATTACTTTTATGTAATCGCTTTTTCATGAAATCGCTAGGACCATATTTAGGCCGTCGTCACCGAGCCAGGCAAGCCTTAGGATTTTTGTTAATTTCGAGGCGAGAGGTCGCTCCCGTAGTTAAATTTACCGGGGAATGCCCCGAAGGATTTGTAAATATTTTATTTCGGGAATGCCCGAAGAACTTTGTAAATATTTTGGAGGCCCTGACGAGCATGGTGCAGAAAGCGTAGTATAGTCTAGTAAGACTTATTTCATTTTGTTTTATTTTTCTTTTATTAGGTGGGGACGACCTCGAGTCTCTTGTGTTTTATTTTGTTTCTATGTGTTTTACCTCAATTTGAATGTTTTGAAAGCCAACTTGATCGAGTACGCAACCGTGACCTTCACGGGACTTGGGGAATGCCTAACACCTTCTCCCCGAGTCAAATGAACCCCCTTACCCGAATCTCTGGTGCAGACTTAGTTTTGGAGTCTAAAGTGTTTTAAAGGAAAATCATTTTAAAAACGGTGGCCTGGCACACCGAAATCAATGTCAGGTGGCGACTCTGAGTTATTTCCTTTTAAACACACATTTTTTGTCACTTTCAAAATTGAAAAACCCTTTTCAGTCTTTTTATAAAATTCTTTTTATTAATTTAAGAGGGTTTAGTGGAAGGTTTGGCTAAAAAGGGGTGTGATAGGAATTCGAGATGAAAGATCTCGGAAAGACAAAATTATGTCTTGGTTTGCAAATTGAACATTTGACAAGCATTTTTATTTTTCAATCTGCCTACATAAAAAAGGTATTGAAATGATTTTACATGGATGAAGCACATCCATTAAGTGCTCTGATGGTTGTTCGATCACTTGATGAATAAGGATCCATTCTGATCTCAATAAGAGAATGAAGAGCTACATGGTCCTAAAGTACCATATCTTAAGTACAATTGGTGCACTAATGTATCTTGCTAATACTACAAGGCCTGACATTACTTTTTCAGTTAATGTCTTAGCAAGATGTAGCTCTGTTTCTACAAGGAGACATTGGAATGGAATCAAACATATATTATGGTATCTAAAAGGAACTAATAATATGGGCTTGTTTTATGACAATAATTGTAGTGTTGATCTTGTTGGTTATGTCGATACTGAGTATTTATCTGATCCACACAAGGCTTGATCTCAAACAGGTTATGTGTTTACCTGTGGAGGCACTGTCATATCTTGGCGATCGACTAAGCAATCAATTGTGGCTACTTCATCTAATCATGCTGAGATATTGCTATTCATGAAGCAAGTCGAGAATGTGTATGGTTGAGGTCTATGATACATCTTATTCGAGACAAATGTAGTTTGAAATGTGACAAACTACTCACGATTTTGTATGAAGAAAATGCAGCATGCATAATTCAATTAAATGGAGGATTCATAAAAGGAGATAGGACAAAGCACAATTTATCAAAGTTATTTTTCACACATGATCTTCAAAAGAATGATGATATCAATGTGGAACAGATTCATTCAAGTGAAAATATGGCTGATTTGTTCCCAAAATCTATACCGACGTCAACCTTCAAGCAGCTAGTGCACAAGATTGGGATGCGAAGGCTCAAGGATGTGAAATGATGCTTTCATATGTGGGAGTTAATGCGCGTTGCACTCTTTTTCCCTTACAAGGTTTTGTCCCACTGGTTTTTCCTTGCGAAGTTTTAACGAGGCAACCAAAAGACGTATTATTAGATATGTGTACTCTTTTTCCTTTTCTAGAATTTTCTTTCATTGGGTTTTATTTTAGTTAAGGTTTTAATGGGGGACATTACTTATTGAGTAGACATTCAAGGGGGTGTTATGAATAGAATTCTATTTGGATTGTATATCCATCTTGTAGAGAGTTTTACTTTGTGACTAAAATTTAATAAAATTTACTTTCTCTTTCTATGCAATATTGTTCTTCTATTTTTATTACTTCATAACACTATACACAAAAGAACTCTTCAAATATGATAGATTTTCACGTGATAATAAGGGAAGAAAAAGAGGAAGATAAAGAAAAATTAGTCATTAATATCATTTTCCAGCTGCTTACATTCCCAACTGTAATCTATGCTTTTAAAACTAGAAAAGAGCGGCATGAAAGCAGGAACAACAGACAAGTGTTCCCAATTTCATAAAAACTAAAGGTCCCAATTAAAGTCAGCTACTTTTGTTAAGCAATTGAATTCATCAAAGTCAAATGAAAAAGTAATAGCATTGGACCACCCATGATAGATGACATGTATCCTAGTCCATTTTTTTTTTTTTAAATCGTGGTATAAGATTTGCACACATCTCGATTAATTTCACATATATTTATTTTCGTCCACTAATACAAATACGAGTAGCTATATGCATCAAAACTTGATTGGTTTGAAGAAATCACCTCGTGTTTTCGACCTTATAATACTTAGTCCATTTCATTGACCACTAGTATTAACACGAGTGTAGACAAGTCAATTGGGGAAAAGATGTCATGGCGATTCAGAATTGTAACATTACAGTTCAAATTGTAATCTCTTAGACGTTAGACTACTCATATGATGCATATGTGCACTTTAATAATTTGTTGAAATAGTCACATTAGAGTATGACATAACAATATATATATATATATATATATATATATATATATATATATATATATATATATATATATAGAGAGAGAGAGAGAGAGAGAGAGAGAGAGAGAGAGAGAGAGACTCAACATGATTCATCAAAATTGTACCTGATAATATGATAAAAAGAAAATGGCAGTCTGCACGTATCCCACGTTTATGTAGGGTCCAGGAAAAGTCATATTCATAAAGGTGTGATGTAAACATAATATCCTAATACACGTATTAGTGAATGCTTTTATTGCTCAAGATCGTATATATAAATCATACGAAGATAACTTCATTATTGCTACAAATATAAGCTCCCCTTTAATGGTAAAATAAAAGTCAAAGTTAATAATTTGTTGAAAAAGTCACATAAAAGTGTGACATAACAACACATATATATAGACTGGACATGATTTATCAAGTTTGTACCTGACAATATGATAAAAGAAAAGGACAGTTCGGTGTGTACAACGTATTCCCTATTTACATAGGGTTTAGCAAAGGTCGCATCCTTAGGGGTATAATGTAGACAGTGTATCATAATATCCGTATTAGTTGATATTTTATAGCTCAAACACGTAACATATAGACCAAACGAAGACAACGTTATTATTGCTACAAAGCTCCCCTGCAACGATATGATAAAAGTCAAATTAATAATTTGTTGTAAAAGTCACATAAAAGTCTAACATAACAACATATATAGACTGAACATGATTCATCAAGTTTGTACCCAACAATATGATAAAAGAAAAGGACAGTTCGGTGTACATGCACAACGTATCTCGCATTTACATAGGGTCGGGAAAGATTGCACCTCTAGAGGTATATGTAGACAGTGTACCTAATGTACATATTAATAGATACTTTTATAGCTCAAGCCCGTAACATATCGATCATATAAAAATAACTTTATTATTGATGCAAAGCTCCCATTAAACGACATGATAAAGTCAAGTTAATAATTTGTTGAAAAGGTCACATAAAAGTATGACATAACAACTTATATAGACTGGACAAGATTCATCAAGTTTGTACCCGACAATATGGTAAAAGAAAAAGGCAATACAGTGTGCACAAATTATTTTGTATTTACGCAGGATTTGAGAAAATGTCGTATCCTTAGGGGTGTGATCTAGACAGCAAACCTAATTAATGCAAACATTAGTTACTTTTTCACAACTCAAATCCTTAACCTATAGATCACACGGGACAAATTTATTGTTGCTCCATAGTTTCCCAATAAAA